>CM062814.1:818321408-818470656 GCA_031772625.1 Pinus tabuliformis
ACTTTGGAATCAATTGTTGAGTAGCTCTGAGGAGTGCAGGCCAACCTGGATATCCTCAGGGAGCATAGATATGAAGACAGAAATGAGTTGGTGGCTTACATGAACAATGTCCAATTTAGCCAAAGTGAACTTTTGGAACATTGAAAAACATCCATCGGAGTCCGTTTCGTACCAATGACCACTTATGTGATCTGGAGGCCCAAGTAGAACATATCGATTTCCACATGCATGACAGATCCGGCCTATTTGCAACACCTCTTGCACTTCCTCCTCAACCACATCCATGATATGATGATTATATATTCTCTGTCTATTTTATCTTCTTTTTGGTTTGTATGGCTAATCATCCTATCAGAAATAATAATTAAATGGAAACATATTTGGCATACTCTGTCTCTCCCACCTAAAAACCCTGGTCGGAGTGAAGCCAGGGGAGTCCTTGAGATACATTTTGTACTGTGATTTTTCATGATAATATAGTAAATAACCTTTGATTGAAAAAAATATATATAAATAAATAAATAAATAAATTTCAAAACCACTGCAGGTGAGAAGCTTAAGTCACCTTGTAGGTTCATCCCCGAGGATTTCATTTGGATCACCAACAAAAACACCCAGGAATGAACTCTCGTGCTAACATGGCATGATGCATTAATGGGAGTCTTTGAAAGATATAAGCATACAAAACAAAATGGGTAGATTGAAAAAATAGTGGAGTGGGGAGGGCCCACTCTCCACTCACAGGCTCCTCCCCATCCACGTCACCTGCCTCCACTTAAACCATGACCATTAAACCATTAAAAAACTCCCCCGCTTTTTTTTTATAATTTTCTATTATCTTTTCTTTTTAATTTTGTTTTATTCGTATTTTAATTTTTTACTATATATTTTATATTTTATTTGTAACCTTTTATTTTATTTTATTTATTTATATAAAAGTTTCAGTGCTTCGTAATTTCCAAAACTCAGCAACTTTTAAAACATGTGCTTTAGAAGGCAATATCTTGAGTTTTACTCAACGAAATGAGGCAAATGAGGACTCGTCGGAAATTTATTTACATGGAGAACAATCTGGAAGTATTAATTCAAGCAAATATGTGGATTTACTATCCTAAAAATTCAGCAGAATTCTCAGCTACGAATTTGTAACTAAAATTAATTTCTTGGGTCTGTTTTGGAAGAATTTATTTGGATAGGCATATTTGTTGTCACTAACTTGTTCCAATATTTTTCAAATGCTAATCTTTTCTCCATAGGAAAGAAAGGGAAAGCACAAATTTGGTTTTATTAATTTATCAAGTTGGGTTTGAATTCTTTAATTTGTTTTTCATAATTTTAGAAATCTGAGTTTTCTCTTCATTTTTTATTGGTTTTAATTTTTATTTTGGTTATTTTTTGCAGAGAGATTATTGGAGCAGATAAGGCCCAGGAGTATTGGAGCAATAGAGTTGCACCAGCAAAGAGGGAAAAGGGGATTTTCTTAGTTGAAAATTAGAGATCTAAATTGTTCTTCAACAATTCTCCTTTGGAGAATTTAATTTGTAAATTATAAATAAGTGGGAGAAGAAGGAGAAAGGGTTCCTTTTTGCTGCAAGTAGGGAGATTCCTTGCACTTATATGAGGAGGATTTTGTTTTAGGGTTAGGGAGAGTACTCATATCTTTAAGGGTTTTCTTTTTTAGATAAAATCTATGTTGTAGAGGTAGAACATACACTATTGCAACTTCATTTTCTATTAACAAAGCTAAAGGTATTGGGGGGGTTGTTGGAGATCTTCATTGTAAAATAGAGCACGAGATACACGGATTTTTTTTTGTATTCAAATACTATTATTTTTCAATATAAATTTTATTTCTGATAGCAGATTTGTGCCAAGGATTCCATGTTTTGCATTATCGTTATTTTTATTTTTCTTTTGTCTATTGGATCAACTATTTGATCTTATAGTTACATAGAATTTCTATTTATTCTCGATTTTCTCTTGTATTTGAACAAAATTTTGGGTAACTATTTACTCATAAATTTACCATCATAAAACGATTTAAGTTATTAAAATTGTGCGAACTATTTCCAGGTTTTAGCGACACATCTTTTATCATTTTAAATCTATAAACAGAGCATGTTCTACATTAATATTATCAATTGTTATAACTAATTTTTCAACTTGATATTAATCATACAACGCATGTTAAATTCCCATTATTGTTGAATCATTGCACTTGGTATTTGGGAGCTACCTCTTAGACTGTATCGATTTAGAGTACTTTTCTTTATTTTTCACATTACATTTAGATTTAGATTTAGAGTTAGATTAATTAATTACATTTTTAGAAGTCTCCCTATGCAGGAGAAACCTCATTTTTGGCTTGGTTGAGACCTTATGTTAGTTTAAGGATTGTTTTCTTGCAAGCTATTTGTATAATGGTAAATATAGTATCTCTCTTCTTGTTGATAAGTAACTAGGAATGCCTCAAGTTAGTAGGGAGAGTGAGGGGTAACTGGACCCAGTTGAACCAGTCATAATCATCATTCCAAAAGGATAAGGGCTTAGTTGGGGCCCTCACCAGGTGATCTCCCAATTGTTGATTTCGGTCCTTTTTTTCCATCAACACCACCAAAATTCATAGAGTTTTAAGAAGATAGGGGGATCACATCACTTATAACACCTCTCGGTTATTGGTAGGACGTAATCATAGGAAGAGGTTAGAAATTTTAAATATGCTTTCATATTGGAAACCATACACGATATAGAGAGACAAGTTAAAGAACTTCAATTTGAGTGTGTTGTTCTTAGATAAATGGTTGTGGATCTATTAAGAAAGACTACTTCATCTAATTCAAATGCTAGGATGTCAATTTGATATATAGTGGAGGAGATAAAAGACGATGAGATAATGTAGCAACAAAAGGAAGATGTGGAAATTATGAATGTGGATCAAAATTTTCGGCTAATATAAAGAACCAAGAGGAAGTTTACAACCACCATAATTTTATTCAGTAATATTTTATGATGTTTTATAATTTTTTCTTGATTTGAGGAGGATTTGTTTAAATCTATACTCATACTAGTTATCCAAAATCCTATATGAAAGATTTTCTTGTCTCCAAAGTAAATTTAAAAAATATCCCAATATGTTTTCTTAGATAGTTATTCTTATAGGCCATTTTATCACATTTGGTCAATAGGCCTTCAACTGGATCAATCAACATCATTTGACCTCCTTCTCATCATCCTTGCACAAAGCCTTAGGCATGACTCATTCTAATCCTTGAGTTTTATGCTTGAAAAAACCTTATTTCATTCATTTTAAGGATCAACGCTCCCTGGCCTCCTATTGGAAATCGTTGACAACTAGGTTTCTCCATTGTGGACTGTGTTGATCACCTACATGTTTATCCATTATGCACCTCTGTTGATTCTATAAATTCAGGAAAAATAGAGAGAATCTTGAAGCCTCTTCTTCCATAAGCTTCCAATGTTTGTTCTAATCATTTACCTCAGATAAAAGTCTTGAACCCTATCCTATCCTACCTTGGAGTTTTCATCCCTTATTCCTTGAGCCTATCCTCCCATAATGAGTGGATATCAAGCCCTAATTGGTAAAAGGATAAGAATTCATGAACTACCTCCTCCACCTATATATTTACTGCCATCCATAGGTAAGGGGTTGGATTTTGGAGATGATTCTACCCTTATGATATTGATGTGAGAGATATCTTTCCATGCTTTAGGGTGATTAGAGGTGCACTTTGTGACAAGGAAAGGACAAGTCAACTTGGAGGAGCTCTTTTGCAGAATCAACACCTATTTTTTGTTGTAACTCACTCCATTTCTATTGATGCAAAGTTTTATTTATTTTCCTATATATGATGTTATAGTTTCATATATTTCAATACCATGTTTATCTATTGAATAAAGTGATTAGATGACGCTACATAGATTTCATGGATCGTTGGTTTGTGTTATATGACTGTGCAAGTTCTAATAATAACAATTGGAGCTAGGATTGGAGCATTCAAGCCAAGGAAGGAGTGAATCATATGACAAATTCTAGGTAGGCTTCATCCCATTATCTATTTACTTTAAGGAAAAATTTACTGCCTTTGTCTTTCTATTGTTCTAGGTCAATCCACTAGGCCTAGGGAAGATACTTTTGTTTGCAGTCGTAGATTTTTCATAACAAATTGGTGAACATATTGGGGATAAGTGTATTCCCTTTATGATTTCTTTGTCCATTGTGTTTGTCTTACCTCTTTTCCGTACCTTTAATGTCTTATCCAGTCAAGAAAAAACCTAGGAAGACCTTTCATTTAGTCTCAATTGCAATCCTTGTGCCGAAACTTTTTATTCTTAGACCAATGCACCCTATGGTCCTCTGACAGAGCATTGCACCCCAGATGAGCCCTCTATGTTCTTGTGTTGCATAGCACTGGTGCCTTCTTTGCACCTATGTTGGCCCCTGTTCATGGATAATTTTATCTTTGCCTTGATTTTCTCTCTGATCTAGCCTTGATTCAAGCTGCTCTTCCTTGAGCTTCTGAGTGTCTTGTGGTCCCTCTAAAGCCTCCATTTGGTTTTCTTTTGTTTTTATACCTTTGGTAAGGATTTGTTTGAATATTTTCCTTTGTTCTTATCATTAGATTGTTTGAAAATTGATTTTGTTTGATCATTGAGTGCTTAGATGAATTGGTGTTCTAGTCATTATTATGAAAATCTTGTTTGAATCAGTGATTAGACTTTTCATCTTAGTTTTCTTAATTTTTGAAAATTAAGTGACTTGAAAAGAAAAATCTTTGCATTGGCATTTAGGGTTTTGTGTGTGCATTGAAATTGGAATAGTTGCATTGAAAAGGGAATTGCATTTTGCATATTGTTTGTTGCATACTCTTTGTCTCTTCCCTTCCTTAAATAGATTTTCATTGAATGAGAAAGATTCCATTTCCTCATGCTAGTTTGCATTTTAGGATATTTAGGTGACATTCGTAGTGAGCCCCAAAACTGAAACTTAATTGAAGATAAACAGTAAAATTTCTCGAATCAATCTAAGGATAATTTGTAACATTAACGCAAACATTTAGAGGTCTAGGCTAGAGACGTGTTCTAGTTTCGTTAAACATAGGAGCTACCATTGTTTGCCAGCGCTGTATCCTGGGGGTGAAATCTCATTCCACGTACATGAGTGTATAGGATCGTTCTCCACGTACCTTTGGGTATATTGGATGGCGCTCCACGCATGTAAAGTATATGGGAACGCTCTCATCGAACAGTTACGTATTAGACAACACTACTATGGACTACACTTCCACGTGCCATCGAGTATATTTTGGAAGTCCCCTGTAGGTTGCTATCCTCGCCATATGTAACCGAGTCGGCCACCTGATATACTGTGATACGCCGAACACAACATTTGGGGAGATTTCCTGCACATATGTTAAGTCCTTGGTTCGCCAAGGTGTATATTGTAGTTCATGGTTGCTTGGTAATCCTTTATGCCTAGATTACCCTCTTTTTTATTTATTTTTTTGTTAATTTCTAAAATTTATTATCCAACATGGAAGACAAAAACCCCCCACGTCGTTTTTCACGTAGAATTAAAAATAAGCCTCCACTTCCACCAGAGGCTACTCCTGGCCATCGTCAGAAGCATAAGAAGACACAAAATACCAAATCGGGAAATTTGGGAACTACTTCTGGTCCTCCTCCTGAATCTAATCAACCAGAATCATCTTTCCCTTTGAGTACTAAGACCGATATTACCTCTACTCTCCCTGGTGAATATGACACAATCGAAACCAAAACCCCTGAAACCTTGTTGGCTGAGGTCATTGAGCCTGACTTTCTTGAGTTAGATACTTTACTTCCTGAGGTTTTTGAAACTAAGGAACATGTTGACAGTGTTGGACCCACCAACATGTCAGGGGATCTCCCCGGTAAGAAGTCCCAAATAGACCTTAAACTGTTTGGTGTAGGAGTCCCAGCAGTGGGTCGTATGGTATCGCCTTGACCGCAGTTGCACGCAGAGGTAAGTAAGATATCCCTGTTGGTAGCAAGGGTGTGACATATGTTGCAAGTCAAGGAAGGTGCATGAACGGTTCTAACACACGTAGTGTGAGTTGAGTGCGCCCCTTGGAAAGGTCTGGAAGAACGTGGTTAAGAAGGGAACACACGAGCAAAGATGCATCACAGACTGGAAATTAAGTAAACTAGAAATCCAAAGTGATTGTTAACCCAACAACATATTTCAGTAAGATTCATACATACTTATACAGAAAATTCCATATGTGCATGCGTAAGCAAATAGATACGTTTATCATTAGAGTAAACAAGTTAGCTAAAATACAATAACAACATATGCATGAAATGTGTTGGCTTTGTTATATTAACAAGTGAAAGTTCCAATCATTCAATACAACCATGACCAACCACTAGTCCCTACAACAGAACGTGATAGTCATTGTCGCCTGCTCCTCCAAAGAGATATACTAGCTCTACACTGTGGAGAAGCCAAGGCTGATTACAATACTCTCCAAGCTTTCTCTATTGGAAGCTTGGCTGACCAAAAGCCTAACAATGAGTTATGAGGGACTATATATAGAAAAGGGTGGGGTGGCCCTTGAAATTCCTTTCTGTGACTGTTCATCTATCCTCGTGACTATTACATCCAACTAATGACACTTGCACTTCCACTTGATAAGACGTTACATACAATCTTCACATGTACCCATGTGAGATGAAATAGGCTTGAGCAAGCCATTCAAGGCATCACTATGGCTCGCACAACTATGGGAAGACCAACTCTTCGACATCCTCATGATGGTAGATGGTGGCGAACTGATTCCAAGCTCAGTACTCCTCAATGGTGTCTGTGTACTCTGTGGTGACATCTTTCTGGAAACGAAATCTTGCCTCTGTTGCATCCGGGTACACTTCTCTGGTTCCTCTATCCAACTCATATAATAACATGCACATCATTTTCTTTAGTGCATCCAGACCAGCGATATATTGATGCATGGTGTCTACACTGATCACTAAGTTTGCGCTGGTGGCTATGCACATCAACTCATCGAAGTACGAGTCAATTTCCAGTTAGACTTGTGCCTTTGTCTTTGCCTCGGTGAGTGTCCCAATAGATGGGATCGCATGCACGTGCAAAACAACATCCATGCTTCTGAATACTCGTGCATGGGAAGCCTACAAACTAATGATGAGCTACAGGAGTTCTTCATAGTTCTGGATCTGACTCCGGATGCGTGCCTTCAACTCGACCGCTCTAGGCTTCATCATCTTGGGAAAGTGTAACAGGGCTCCCTTATATCTCATTGTCCATATTTGTGTGTGGTCAACAATAGTATGAAAGTTTGACAAGATACGTGATCTCCTAGCACAACATTGTTGCCAACCGTTGAGATGGACAACTGCCTTATGCACGATACCAAATCTGGAATACAGCGCCTGCATGACTGTCTCAAGGGATGATACTTCATCCAATATCACCTTATTCAACTCTAATCAAGCAGATACTGTAACCAGTTCTCCTCCCTGCTTGGTCATCTATAACTCCTTAGTCATTCGCTTGTTCTCTGTTATCAAGAAGCAAACACTCAAGCTAGTGGCTTCGACATATGCTTTGGTATCATCAGCCAATGTTGTTGGATGCTTGTGCACATCAGATATGATCACTCATTCCTCAAACTGTGCAGGAGATGTGTGGTCATCCAAAGTATACACTCTGCATGATTGCACAACTTTATGTTGTGACTGATCGAATGATATGTTGTGCATCTATTCTTCTGGATTGTCTCCAAGGATCTTAGTGTCTCCTTGGTCACTTGGGAGTTGCTCTACTTCTGGATCAGGTGAAGCCGGTGGATAGACCTCTTGGTGGTAATGCATGAGGTCGATGTCATGCTCTAACTATGGCTGCTCCATCTCCGTATCCATCTTCTCAGGTACTCATTCCATCTCTTGAGCGAAGTCCTTCTCCTGCGACTGCTCACCTTGTATGCTTTGCGCCAACTGCTCAGATGAGTCTACTACCTGTATGGGCGCAGTTTCATCTATCTGTACATGTTGCACCCCTTATTTTACCTGTCCTTGTTGTGCTTCCTTCTCTTGTTTGTGCATCTCCTATTCCTTCTGGAGTTGCTCCTTCAACTCATGCAACTCCTTCACTGTTTCCTCCATCCTCTATTTTTCTCTCTTCCTTTGTGCAGTCCTCCTGTCACATTGTTGCCTCTTCGCCTCTATTGCCAAAGATGATTTTTTCACAAGTGGGTCTGCTCTTAACTTGCAGCTTTGTTTTGCCTCTGCGATGTCGACAATCTTTCTCTTGCCTTTGTCACGCGTCGGTATGTCTACCTCTGATGTTGTTATTGCTACTCTCCTAGATGTTGCTTCGCTAACCATTCCACAACGATGCCGACCAGTTCATTGGGCCTGGAGAAGCTATGAAAATATCTCCATGGGTCTTCCTCAGCTCAATGACATGCCCCGTGGATCCATGGAAATTGTACTCTCGCGTAGTGATCCTTCACAAAATAATGCAGGTCATATGGATTAAAGCTTCTGGTGTCGAAAGGATATTTCTTGAGCTCTTCTGTTTCTGCATCTGCATGCTTGAGATTCTATATCTCGTACAACCCGATCTGCAACGGAAGAGTGAGCCAAGGTGGCTTCTTCTTCCGGTGCAGCCTAGCTAGCATTCCTACTGAGATGTGGTATGATACTTCTTGAATGACGAGCTTGTCTATGGAAAACTTCGGCAAAACATGTGGAGGCTTCTCCATGTTGTACATCTGTATGAAGGTGCCAAATGGTGAGGCATACCAATCCACTATGTTGATCAGTGCCTCCATTGTTGCCTTCGACATGCAAGGTGGATCCTTCTAAAATATCATATTGTACACCGAAGTGAAAAAATGATCTGACAGTTGTGTGATAACTCCTCTAAAGCTGCATTGACAAAGGTTTCTGTAGGTGTCCATGCCCACTTCAAACCTGGGAACTCCTGACGGGCACAAATTGCATCCAAGATGTAGGCGGACATGTAGATTTCTACTTTTTGACCTTTGGGCGGCTGCCGAGCTCCTGTTACCTGTTCCTTCAACCTGTGAGCCAACATGTTAGACCAGTTGCATGCTTTGCCTTCACTGGCCAGTTGGTCCAACGTGATCACCCAACTCTGCGAGAAGGTCTTCGTGCTCTCTTGGCCATACAAGCGACATGCAAAGATGACCAAGTACTGATACGCCTTCCACAGTATCTTCGTCTTGTAAATCTGGTTGGGTGTCATCCTGAATTTGGCTGGCTCCTTCACCCAGTTCTTCAAGATATCCCTAGAGTTGGCATTACTGCTGGGTATGCTGAAGGGTGTCTCCATGGTGATCACTGGCTTCGACAAGTGGTACATCTGTCGATAATCCTGTGCCCTAAGGGTAGAAATCTCTATGATCAGCTTGGTGTCTTCGTATATCGGCAAACTCATAGACACTCGCTCAACTATTGCTCTAGTTGTGCTTCCATCAGTGTCCTTTGACCCTGCTCTCTTGGACCAGATATGTTGAAGGAAATGGAAGAAATAGTTAAGCAGGTAAAATATAATTTGAAAACAGCTAAAGACCGAAAAAATAGTTATGCATACTTAAAGAGACTCACAAAGAATTTAATGTTGGTGACCATGTTTATCTAAAAGTGAAACCTAAGAAGAGTACTCTTAGACTTGGTAGTTGTGCCAAGTTATCACCCAAATATTGTGGACCCTTTGAAGTGTTAGCAAGGATAGGCCTAGTTATTTATCATCTTGCTCTACCAGCAAGCATAAAAGCTCATGATGTGTTTCATGTGTCTTTATTAAAGAAATATGTACGTGATCAAGCTCACATAATTTATTGGAATCTTGTATAGATAGAACTAGAGGGGGAGTTCCTGGAAGAACCTCTACACATACTAGATCGGAGAGAAGTAACACATCGAAATAGAGTTATAGCCCAAGTCAAAGTTGTTAGGTCCATATCCTAATAGTGTAGCCCCTTATTATTATTAGTGCAACCCCCGTATTGTATTGTTGTGCCCATTTAGTCCACATATTTTTATTATTGTGCCCCATGGAATCCAACTATTGTTATCGTCGTGCCCTTACAATATTATTTTTATATAGGCTTTGATTATATTGTGACCCCTTAGACTCCTATATATAGAAAGGAGGCCTTATCATTTGTATCATCCATGAATTGTTCATTTGTGTAATTTAAAGGAGGTTTCCCCCTCGAAGAGGATAATTTTTGGTTCTTTGATCTATATCTTCCTCTATTTTGTGAGTTGATTTCTTAACATTTGGTATCAAAGCTTTGGATTCTAGGGTTTCGCTACTTCAACCAGGTCATCATGGAATTTTCTCTATAAAGTTTTTTCTACGAAGCTTCAAAAAATGAAATTTTTATCACAAGGAACCGAAGTCTTGATGAACTTCGTGTAAAATTTTCAGATCTTGGTTTGCTATATTTTCGGAGATATGATCCAATGAATTTAGGGTTTCTGTATGATCCAGAATTTCATCTCAAATATGTGACCTTGGGAAAATTGTCATATCTTCCTCTACGAGCATCGGATTTGAATTTCTTAAAAAGTGGCCAAAATAGAACATACTATAGTATCTTTTGTAATTTTCTTAGGGTCGAAGGTCGAAACATTGACATGTGGCACTCAGTACAAATTTGCTCTACTGAACTAGTCTATAATCAGGTCATCGTGGGAGATTGGAAATAACTTTACCTTGAAGAATCCAAATTCAATCATACTTGTGGGGTTGAAAAGAGGACTCAGAGGGATACCACAAGATGAAATTTCAAACCTTGGAGATCCAAAATTACAGAGATACAACATATTCAATATCAATCTCCTACAAAGCAAGAAAAAGGTGTGTATTTTTTAAAATTTGCATAAGTTTTGTTTGAAAAATTAGTTGGAAGTGATTCAAAGGGAATAGTGAAGAATAAATATCATTAATTCATGACCTAAAGAAATAAAATGGAAACACCTAGTAAGAAACCTGAAAGCTCTACTATGATGCATGAAGAAGAGGAAGAAATGCAACATGATATATCAAAATTACGAGACCAAGTGCAACAAATTTCGCTCTCACAAAAAGTAACAGAAGCTAAGATGGATGGTTTGAAGAATGGCATGGAAGGTATAAAAAGGGATGTGGGAGTTTTGAATGATGGTTTAAAATCATACATGGAAGCAATGATGAATGTCAAGATAGAGGGGTTGAAGGAAGGTTTGGCAAAGTTGCTAGAAGAAAGGTGTCCTAGTGGTGACAAGGCAATCCATCAAAATCATGATGAAGACAAAAGGAATATCAATTATGATTTTAGAGACTCAAATGCAGGGTTTAAGAACCACCATATTCCAAAGATCGATATGAATAAGTTTGATGGCAAGGATCTGGTAACATGGATACTACAGATGGAGCAATATTTTGATCTCCATAATGTGAAACACACACAAAAGGTACGCATTGCATCTTTATATTTAGAATCGAATCATTTTGTATGACATCGATGGATTTTTTTCTCTTAAACCACTTGTCACGTGGTCAATTTTTATGGAGAAAATGATAGCACATTATAAGGATACAAAGAGCAACACCTTCTTCAGCCAATTGATAAATCTCAAACAAAAGGGTTCAATGGCAGAGCACATTGAGGATTTCCAAAAATTGAATATCAGGGTAAATGATATTCCAGAGGAGAATAGGATTGAGGCTTTCATAGGGAATTTAAGGAATAACATCCAACATGAGGTTCGCCTTTGGGAACCTTATTCACTGGAGAAGGCATTCAGGGTGGCTAGCAAAGTGGAAAGCATAATTATGGCAACAAGGAAATCTACCACTCACAACTATAAAGACAAAAGTGTTGTTGCTCCTTTCCTTCCACAACCTACAAGGTTGACACCACAACAGTTGGAGGAAAAAAGAGAAAAGGGCTTTGTTACAATTGTGATAGCAAATACACTAAAGGTCATAAGTGTGCTTAGAAGAAATTATTTTACATAGATTGTGAAGAGGAGGAAGAAAAGGATCAAGAAATGTCAAAATAAGAGGATATACACCAGGAAACTAACCCAGAGAGTGAAGAAATTAATCTGATCATATCTTGTAATACATTGGCAGGAATTACCACTCCTCAAACTCTCAAGATAGAAGGACATATCAAGAAGAAAAATGTAATAGTATTGATTTATTTTGGTAGTACCCATAATTTTATTCATTGAAAGATAGCCAAGAATTGAATTGCTTCCTATATCCAGCACCAAAGTGTCAAATAATGGTTGTGATTTAAGGAACTATAAATTGCTCTGGAAAGTGTCATAATATCAAGCTATTCATGGGGGAATATGTATTAAATATTCCAATGCTTTCCATTCCAATGGGTGGTGTTGATGTTGTACTTGGAGTCCAATGGTAACAATCTTTAGGGACAATAGCTTTTAATTTTCAAGAACTTTTATTGAATTTTTTTTGGGAAAGAAAGGAAGTTGAATTAATGGGTTTCGCAGGGAAACCAAGAAAGATAATTAGCTCTAATGGAATGATAAAGTTTCTAAAGAAAGAAAAATGAGGTTTAATTGCACAATTATGCTCACTAGATGTTCAAACATCGAAATTATCTATTTCTCCAGATTTCCAAAAAGCCTTGGACATTCATTCCAAGGTATTTGAGACTCCCAAAGGTATCCCACCTATTTGTGATCATAACCATGCTATTCATTTAATTCGAGGAAGTGTTCCCCCAAATATTAGGCCTTACGGATATATGTATGCCCAAAAGAGTGAAATTGAACGTATGGTTTCAGCAATGCTAGAGGCGGTTATAATTCAACCTAGTCAAAGTTCTTTCTCTGCTCTCGTAGTATTGGTGACAAGAAGGATGGATTATGGCACACGTGTCCGGATTATAGGGAGATCAACAAGCTCACTATTAAATATAAATTTCTCATTCCTGTTATTTATGAATTGTTGGATGAATTACATGGAGCAATTTACTTCACCAAGTTGGATCTTTGTTCAGGACATCATCAAATTAGAATGAAGACGGAAGACATTACAAAAACAACATTTAGAACTCATGAGGGTCATTATGAATTTTTGGTCATGCCTTTTGGCCTTACCAATGCACGTTATACATTTCAAGGATTGATGAATTTTAAGGTTTAAGTAGTGGAATATCACATCGAGCATCAACAACAATTTCTCCAACTCTTAAAGGATAACCTCACTTTGGCGCAAAATAAAATGAAACAACGGGTTTATTAACATCACAGTGAAAGAAGATTTGATGTAGGCAACTGGGTATTTTTACGGCTACAACCATACAAACAAATGTCCCTCAAGCAAGCTAAGAAGGATAATTTATTATCACCAAAATTGCAAAAGATTGGTACTATGGCATACAAATTGGAGCTTCCTGCATCTTCCCGAGTGCACCCAATTTTCCATGTTTATGCTTAAAAAGGTTATAGGTGACAAGCTCCCAGTTCAAACAATATTATCATAACTTGACGAGGAAGGAAAAATCACATTGGAACCTAAAGCAGTCTTGGAAAAAAGAACCTGGCATCTACAAAATCGATCAATTTCAGAGTATCTCATCAAGTGGAAGAACTTACCCACGAAAGATTCCACATGGGAGGATGATAATTTTATACATAAGCATCCAGAACTACTCAAGCATTGAGGAAAACACTTTTTTGAAGGAGAGGGGCATGTTAGGTCCCTATACTACTATTGTAGCCCCTTATTGTTATTAGTGCAACCCCCTTATTGTGTCGATGTGCCCATGTAGTCCCCATATTGTTATTATTGTGCCCCATAGAAGCCCATTATTATTGTTGTTGTGCCCTTACAATATTATTTTATGTAGGCTCTGACTATATTATGACCCCTTAGACTCCTATATATAGAAATGAGGTATTGTCATTTGTATCATCCAAGAATTGTTCATTTGTGTAATGTAAAGGAGGTTTCCCCCTAGAAGAGGCTAATTTTGAAGTCGTTGATTTATCTCTTCTTCTATTTTGTGAGCTGGTTGCATAACAAAAGTTCAGTGGAAACACTTAACCCCAGAAGTGGCAACTTAGGAATTGGAAAATTCTTTGAAAGAATCATATCCATCCTTATTTTGAAATTGGGTTCAAGTCCAAAGTAGACACCGAGACAGTGTTAAACTCAAGCAGGAGAGGGTGTGATATCCCTTGACTTAGAGTTTATTTATGAATATTGTATATGTCTATTGTCTTTGATGTTCTGACTTTAAGACCTAATTGGGACTTTCTTATCAGTCACTGACATTTATATTATGTAAATTTGTTTTTTTAAGTTGTTAATAAAATAAAAATATGGAAAGTAATTTTGAGGTTGCAATTGGCTGAATAGAAACTATGGGTTGCAAGTTAATGGTTGAATTTAATTACCCTTGATGGAGTAATACCTAGGCATCTAATTTGAAGATTAGATTATTAAATTATGAAAATGCATTGATCAATAACTCTCCCAGTAAGACAGGATGTTGTCTTAGGAGGCTGGGGAGAGTGGGGTTCATTAATGAGCAAAGTAACTACCTTCCACCTGGTGGATAAGGAGGAGGCAGTTACTAGCTACCAATGTTGAAAATGCAACAAGATGATGGAGCTTAGTAGAAAGGAGTCGCCTTCACTAAGTGGGCCCACAGGCTATTTTTGGCGCAAAGTCTATTTTTAGACTATGTCTATTTTAGACATATGGATCATGGTCTATGAGTTGCAGGATGCTATATGTGGATGATTGGTCATGTTGGTAAAAATAGATGGACTTCTATTTTTAGACATATGGGCGGTTTCTATTTTTAGATTGCCAGGCTAAAAATAGAACAATCGAATATTATTAGCTCATAATAATATTTGGACTATAAACATTATCTTATCCTCTTGGAGCACTTCAGTTTGAGCTACAGATGTGGCACATGCAGCTGTCAGAAGGAAATACGCTTTTCTTGTGGGTCAGTTGAGCTATTGCATGATGGACTTCAGTTAGAACTCATGTGGTTGAGTTTAGTGGAGTTGATTGTGGAGTTGATGGAGTTGTGTTCAGTTTGACTTGGTTAAACTAGTTGTATTTAGTCTAGCTGCAAATACACTAGGGATGAGTGATGTGAATTAATTGTTAATTAATTCACTAATTATTAACTCATAAAGCAACTAAAGAATACATCAGTTAACTCAGTGCATGGACAGTTTAGTGGAGACAGGTGTTAGAGGTTGAAATTGCTATCAGTTGTGACTATAGTTGTGCATGAGATTTTGCACATGCATGGATTGAGTATTGCCAATGAGGATTGCGTGATTCAGCCAAGAAAAAGACGAGTTTTCTTCAGCCATTCTCGTTCATTCTCTTGCAGGATTGCGCAGTGGAGGCAGGCAAACAGTGGAGGAGATTTGAGGCTTCAGATCTGAGCTAGTTTTGTGTGTAACAGGTGGAGATAGTACTGAGTACTTGTGAGGAGTATTGTACTATGTATTGTTACATGTTCTCAATCATTATAATATACAGATAGTGTGGGGTTTTCAGTTGTATGCTTTCCCCGGATTACATACTATGTTAATGTGCGCATGCGATTGATGTTTCATTGATTTTAATGCTGCTAAATTGATGATCAGCGTAGAGGAGGTTATGTATTATGCATGTATTCCGCAATAGTGTATAATCGGGATAATCTCTGTGAATAAGTATCATATTATTCAAAATTTCTACATGGTATCAGAGCTAGATAATTTGTAGAAAAAATTCTACATGGTATCAGAGCAGAGTTGATCATCAGATCTATTATTCAAAAAGTGTTTACATTTTATTTATTCAGGCAGAGTCTGTAATCGGGCCAGGTAGCCTCTGGATTCATCCTTCCTTTGGAAGGTGAGATATCCAGTAAAAGCCCATATAGTCAATCTCTGTACGAGAAATACTTTGTTCTCACGAATTTTAGATCAGAAGCGGTTGAGTTTTGAGCTGGTGGAATTCGAATTTGCAGCAGTGTTTTCTTGGTGTCAAAGTTGAAATGTCTTTCAACGGATTGCAATTGGAGTATGCTCTTGAGGGCAGCTCAAATTATATTGCATGGAAAGACAGGATGGAGGCGGTGTTAGATGATAATGGGCTGAAGGAGTTCATAGAGGCTAAGGTCCCAAAGCCTACTGATACTGTGCAAGTTGATGCTTGGCAAAAGAAGACAGCAAAGTGTTGAAGGATTCTATTGGAGGGCGTGAAGGATCACATTGTGTCCAGCCTGCATGGAAAGGCTTCTCCATATTTGATGTGGAAAGCATTGACAGATCTATTCCAAAGAAAGAGCGACCAGAGGAAGTTGGCGCTCAAGGATAAACTCAAAAACATTAAGTGTGAGAATGGAGACAGTATGCCCAGGTATCTCACGAAGTTCACCCAATGCCGGGATGAGCTGGGAAGTGTGGGGGTGACTGTTGATGATGAGGACTTGGTGAGCTTAGCTCTCCTTGGTCTTTGTTATGAAACCAGCTCAAGAAAAGATAGAAAAGATAGATCAACGCCTTAGAATTCAGCCTCTTCGAGGGGGCAACCTCCTTTACATTACATAAATGAACAATTCTTGGATGATACAAATGACAAAACCTCCTTTCTATATATAGGAGTCTAAGGAGTCACAATATAATCCAGCCGACCTAACAATAATAATATAAAGCCACAAAAATAACACTAGAGGGATTCTATGGGGCACAGAAATAATAATATGGGGGTAATAGGGGCAAAACAATATAAATAAGGGGTATAACTACAATAGTAATGGGGTAATCACTAGTATTATAGGGACCCAACATGCCCCTCTCCTTCAAAAAAGTGTTGTCCTCAACGCTTGAGTAGTTCTGGATACTTCTGCATAAAATTCTCATCCTCCCATGTGGAATCTTCAGCGGATAAGTTCTTCCACTTGATAAGATACTCTGAAATTGATCGATTTCGTAGCTGTCGAGTTCTTGTTTCTGTGACTGCTTCCGGTTCCAATATAATTTTTCCTTCCTCGTCAAGTTCTGGCAATATTGTTTGAACTGGGAGCTTGTCGCCTATAACCTTCTTTAAACATGAAACATGGAAAACTGGGTGCAATCGAGAAGCTGCAGGAAGCTCCAATTTGTATGCCATAGTACCAATCTTTTGCAACACCTTGTACGGACCATAATACTTTGGTGATAATTTATTATCCTTCTTAGCTTGCTTTAGGGACATTTGCTTATATGGTTGTAGCCGTAGGAATACCCAATCACCTACATCAAAACTTCTTTCACTGCGATGTTGATCTGCCTGTTGTTTCATTCTATTTTGTGCCAACACGAGGTTATCCTTTAAGAGTTGGAGGACTTGTTGTTGATGTTCGATGTGATGTTCCACTGCCTGAACCTTAGAATTTTCTCTTAAATATGATGTGATGGATGGTGGTTGATACCCATAAAGTGCCATAAATGGGGTCATTTTTGTTGCTGTATGGAAGGAAGTGTTATACCACCATTCAGCCAGAGGCAACCATTTGACCCATTGTGTCTGTTTATCAGATACAAAGCAACGAAGATATCCTTCCAAACATTTGTTTACTATCTCAGTTTGCCCATCAGATTGAGGATGATAAGATGAGCTATGAGCTAACTGAGTACCAAGACAAGAAAATAATTCTGTCCAAAAATTTCCAGTGAAAATGGGATCTCTGTCACTTACAATAATCTTTGGGTTTCCATGTAGCTTTTGAACTGTTTCCATAAATGCAGTAGAAACTGTACTGGCTTTAAATGGATGTGATAATGCACAAAAGTGTGCATACTTGGTAAGTCTGTCAACTACCACCATGATGACACTCTTTCCCTCAGACTTGGGTAAACCTGTGATAAAATCCATTGAAACCTCCTCCCAACGTTGGCTTGGAATGGATAAAGGTTGTAATAGACCCGGTGTCTTAATTGTTTCAACTTTATTTTGTTGGCAAACCAAACATTCCGCCACAAACTTTTGAATATCTGATTTAAGGCCATCCCAAAAAAATTCCTTCTTAACCCTGTGGTAAGTTTTTAAAAATCCTGAGTGCCCTCCTAAGGGAGAAGTGTGCAATTCCATAAGAATCTTTTGTTTTAGCTGGGAATTCTTACAGAGGTATAAGCGATCTTTGTACCATAACGAATCATTTTGCCAGCTAAATGTATCAGAAGTACTGGAATCTTGTTGTAGCTTTCGAATAAGTGCCCACACTTCTTCGTCATTCTTCCATTCCTCCCTTGCTTCGTTTATCCAATCTGGTTGGATAATAGAAATGGCACACAACAATGCTTCCACATCCTCATCCTTTCTTGAGAGTGCATCTGCCACCACATTTTGCTTCCCTTTTTTGTAGATGATTTCAAAGTCATAACCCAACATCTTTGTGACCCACTTTTGTTGCTCTTCAGAGGATAATCTTTGTTCTAAAAAGTATTTAAGGCTATCATGATCCGTTTTTACCTTGAAGTGTCTTCCCATTAGGTAGGGTCGCCATTTCTTAAGTGCATGGAGTATTGCCAACATTTCCTTCTCATAAATAGCTTTGCTTAAAAACTTTCCCTTGATTGGACGACTTTCAAAAGCAATGGGTCTTTCATCTTGCATTAGAACAACACCAATTCCATTTCCTGAAGCATCACATTCCACAATAAAGGTTTTTGTGAAGTCCGGTGTAGCTAAGACCGGTGCTTGGCACATTGCCTCTTTAAGATGTTCAAAGGCCTTTGTTGCTTCCGAAGTCCATGAAAATGAATCTTTCTTCAATAATGTTGTTAGAGGTGCTGCTATTCTCCCATAATTCTTAACAAACTTGCGATAATACCCTGTCAACCCAAGAAATCCTCGCAGATGCTTTATGGATGTGGGGATTTTCCATTCCTTAATGGCTTTAATTTTGCTAGGGTCTACCTTAACTCCTTCATGAGATACAATATGACCCAAATATTCCACCTCCTGGACTCCAAAGAAACATTTGGATCTTTTTGCATATAATTGTTTCTCCTCCAATAGTTGTAGCACCTTGTCAACATGTTCAACATGATCCTTCCAAGACTTGCTGTAGATTAGTATATCATCAAAAAATACTAACACAAATTTTCTAAGGAATGGTTTGAAAATTGAATTCATCAAACCTTGAAATGTTGAAGGTGCATTGGTAAGGCCAAAAGGCATGACCAAAAATTCATAATGACCCTCATGAGTTCTAAATGCCGTTTTCGGAATGTCTTCAATCTTCATTCTGATTTGATGATATCCTGAACGAAGATCCAACTTGGTGAAGTAAATTGATCCATGCAATTCATCCAGTAATTCATCAATGACAGGAATGGGAAACTTATCTTTAATAGTGAGCTTGTTGAGCTCCCTATAATCTGGACACATGCGCCATGATCCATCCTTCTTGTGCACCAATACTACTGGAGCTGAGAAAGAACTTTGACTCGGTTGAATTATACCAGCCTCTAGCATTTCTGCAACCATACGTTCAATTTCACTTTTTTGGACATAGGGATATCTGTACGGCCTGATGTTTGGAGGAACACTTCCTGGAATCAGATGAATAGCATGATCATGATCACGCATAGGTGGGAGACCTTTGGGAGTCTCAAATACCTTGGAATGATTGTCCAGGACTTTTTGGAGATCTGGAGAAATAGATGATTCCAATGTGGAAACATCTAGCGAACATAATTGTGCAATTACACCTCTTTGCTCCTTTTTTAGAAGCTTTGTCATGCCATTAGAGCTGATTATCTTTCCTGGTTTCCCTGCAATACCCCTTAATTCAACTTCCTTTCCTTCCACAGAAAATTTCATGAAAAGTTCTTGAAAATTAAAAGCTATTGTACCCAAGGATTGTAGCCATTGGACTCCTAGTACAACATCAGCACCTCCCATTGGAATGGAAAGCATTGGGCTAGTCAATACATATTCTCCCATGGATAGCTTGATATTATGGCACTTTCCAGAACAATTTATTGTTCCTCCATTTGCAATCATCACTTGACACTCTGGTGCTGGATATAGGAAGCAATTCAATTCTTTTGCTACCCTACAATGAATAAAATTGTGGGTGCTTCCTGAATCAATCAACACTATTACCTTTTTCTTCTTGATTTGTCCTTCTATCTTGATGGTTTGAGGAGTGGTAATTCCCGCCAATGCATTACAAGATATGGTCGGATTTATTTGTTCTTCATCTAGGCTTTGTTCCTGGAATATATCCTCTTCTTTTGACCTTTCTTGCTCCTTTTCTTCTTCCTCTTCACAATCTATGTAGAATAATTTCTTCTCAGCACACTTATGACCTTTTGTGTATTTGCTATCACAATTGTAACAAAGCCCTTTTGCTCTTTTTTCTTCCAATTGTTGTGGTGTCAACCTTGTAGGTTGTGGAAGACTATGGGCAACAACACTTCCGTCTTTATAGTTGTGAATGGTATGCTTCCTAGTTGCCATAATTTTGCTTTCCATTTTTCTTGCTAACCTGAATGCCTTCTCTAATGAATCAGGTTCCCAAAGGCGCACATCATGTTGGATATTATCCTTTAAAGACCCTATGAACACATCAATCCTATGCTCCTCTGGAATATCTTTTACCCTTATGTTCAATTTTTGGAACTCCTCAATGTGCTCCATTATTGAACCCTTTTGTTTGAGACTTATCAATTGGCTAAAAAAAGTGTTGCTTTTTGTATCCTCATAATGTGCTATCAATTCTTCCGTAAAAATTGCCCAAGTGATAAATTTTTTACGAGAACAAAGCCATTGATACCATACAAACTGATTTGGTTCCAAATATAAAGTTGCCATACGTACCTTTTGTGTGTTTTGCACATTATTGAGATCGAAGAATTGCTCCATCTGTAATATCCATGTGGCGGGATCCTTGCCATCAAACTTCCTCATATCGATTTTTGGAATATGGTGATTCTTCGATCCAACATTAGATCTATGGAATCATGATTAACATTTCTTTTGTTCTCATCATGAGTTTCCTTTACTACCTTTTCACCATTAGTAAGTATTTCTTGTAGAAAATTAGTCAAATCTGTCTTCAAATCTGCCATGCCTGTCTTCAAATTTGTGTTCAAATCTATCTTCAAATTGTTCATCTTAGCTTCCATGCCATTCATCTTAGCTTCCACGCCATTTATCTTAGCATCTGTTAACTTTTGTGAGCGTGACATTTGTTGCACTTGTTCTTGTAATTTTGATATATCATGTAGCATTTCTTCCTCTTCTTCATGAGTCATGCTAGAGCTTTCAGGTTCCTTACTAGGTGTTTGCATTTTCTTTCCTCGGGGCATCAGTTACCGATAATAATGCTCTACTATGCCCTTTGAATTCCTTCAAAATAAATTTTCAAACCAAGCTTAAGCAAAAATTTAAAAAAATATACACACCTTTTTTCACTTTGTAGGAGCTCGATATTGCCTCTGATGTATCTCTGTACTTTCCAGTCATCTAGTTCTGAAATTGTGACCTGTAGTAGCTCTCTGTGTCCTCTTTCCAATGCCACAAGTCTGAACCAAATTGGATTCTCCAAGGAAGAGTTATGCGAAATCTCCCACAGTGACTTGATTATAGACTAGTTCAGTAGAGCTAACTTGTACGACGTGCCGCGAGTCACTGTTTCGACCTTTGGATCTAAAAAACACCCACAAGAAACTACAGTCCGTCCTCTTTCTGTACCTTTTTACAAAATTTCAATCCGATCCTCAGAGAGAAAGTTATGACGATTTTCCCCAGGTCACCTGTTTTGAATGTAATTCAGGAGTCTGCAAAAAGACCAACTTCCTCAGATCATATCTCCGAAAATATCACGCGAAAAGCTCTGAAATTCAGACCCAAGGTTCAGCGTCAATTCTTCTCAAATGGGTTTTTTTTGCGACTTCTGAAACATCACAGAAAAAAAGTTATAGCGAAAATGCCACGATGACCTGTTTGGAGCAGCGAAACCCTAGAATCCAAAGCTCTGATACCAAATGTTATGAAACCAGCTCAAGAAAAGATAGATCAACGCCTTAGAATTCAGCCTCTTCGAGGGGGAAACCTCCTTTACATTACATAAATGAACAATTCTTGGATGATACAAATGACAAAACCTCCTTTCTATATATAGGAGTCTAAGGAGTCACAATATAATCCAGCCGACCTAACAATAATAATATAAAGCCACAAAAATAACAATAGAGGGATTCTATGGGGCACAGAAATAATAATATGGGGGTAATAGGGGCACAACAATATAAATAAGGGGTATAACTACAATAGTAATGGGGTAATCACTAGTATTATAGGGACCCAACAGTCTTCCAAAGAGTTGGCATTCCTATCAGGACTCTGTCAATGGTCGAGAGAAATTGCCAGGATGGGAGAGACTTTGGTCGGATCTTGTGCAAGAGGAGATCAGACGGAGCACCAGAGACAGTTCTTCATCCATGCATGATGAGGAGAACTGTGCCTTAGTGAGTAAGGTGAAGAAGGGGAAGGAGAAGGGTTCTCTTTCTGAATCCAGTTCTTCCAATGATGGGAAGAAGGTTGATAAGTCGAAGGTGAGATGCTTTCGTTGTCATGAGTTGGGCCATTATGCTACTAATTGCCCAAAGAAGAAATCCAAGAAGGGATTCGGGGAAGAATCTGAAGGTGAGGCACTTGCTTCACAGTTTGAGTTGGATTTCACACTCTTCGCATGCATGGTTTCATACATGGTGGGAAGTGGTTGGTTTCTTGACAGTGGAGCTTCTTTCCACATGACCGGTGACAAGAGTTTGTTTAGTACTTTGGAGGAGAAAGATCTCTAGATACTCATAGTGATGGGTAATGATGAGAAGTATAGTGTCTCAGGTGTAGGCACGGTTATTTTTTAGAGGGAGCATGGAGATCGCCTTACCTTGACCGATGTCAAGTATGTACCAGGACTGAAGAGAAACTTGGTGTCGATCACGATGCTGGAAGACAGAGGCTATGATGTAGTCTTCAGTAAGGGAAAGGTTTTCCTTAGACACATCATCACTAGACAGGTGAAGCAGATTGGTTCACGGGTCAAGAACCTGTATGCTCTTGAGGTTCAAGATGCATGCAAAGCCTTGAGCAGCGAGGCAACTGATGGAGACTTGGTGGTTGAGAGGGAGCGTATATTACCTCTCAACACGCAGAGCCAGAAGAAGTCTCAGACGATTGTGGAGGAGCCACGATTGGTGCAGCAGCTTCAGGAGGTTGTGGAGCAGCCACAACAAGGGAAGCTGAGAGGAGATCGAGTAGATACATCTACTCATGCAAAGACCTCCAGTAGGGGGAAACTTCAAGCCAGGTGGGGAGATGGATCGCATGCAGCCATACCTCCAGGTAGGAGGTGGGGTGATGTGGATTGATCGTCCCAAGGAGGAGGGGCAGGATCCTTGAGGTACCCAACCTCTTGGATGAGACCTTGCTACGGGAGCCCCGATGTGGAGTAGCAGGAACTGACTGATTGGGTAGAGACAGATGTGGATGGAGTGGCAAAGAGAGCAACAGTGTAGGGAATCCCAGGACAGCGCATAGCTAGCAGGCCGCAACAATGCGAGAGGCACAAGTGTTTTGCACAGTGCTAGGTGGCACAGAGAAGTGTGCAATGGTGTGAGATGCATGGAGATGTTGTAGTAGCGCAGATGTCATAGAGGGAGCACTTGTCAGCAACAAGTAGAGCTTCAGCATCAGAGTATGTTCCTAGCCCAACAGAGTGGTCAGTTGGGAGTGTTTTTGTTCCAAGTGTTGTTGGAGCAAGTGGACCGGGAAAATGTGTTGCATGCAGAACATTCCAGAGTTGCAGGATAGGGGTTGCAGATAATCCATATCTTGTTGAGAGGGAGTGTTGAAAATGCAACAAGATGATGGAGCTTAGTAGAAAGGAGTCGCCTTCACTAAGTGGGCCCGCAGGCTATTTTTGGCGCAAAGTCTATTTTTAGACTATGTCTAGTTTTAGACATATGGATCATGGTCTATGAGTTGCAGGATGCTATTTGTGGGTGATTGGTCATGTTGGTAAAAATAGATGGACTTCTATTTTTAGACATATGGGCGGTTTCTATTTTTAGACTGCCAGGCTAAAAATAGAACAATCAAATATTATTAGCTCATAATAATATTTGGACTATAAACATTATCTTATCCTCTTGGAGCACTTCAGTTTGAGCTATATATGTGGCACATGCAGCTGTCAGAAGGAAATACGCTTTTCTTGTGGGTCAGTTGAGCTATTGCATGATGGACTTCAGTTAGAACTCATGTGGTTGAGTTTGGTGGAGTTGATTGTGGAGTTGATGGAGTTGTGTTCAGTTTGACTTGGTTAAACTAGTTATATTTAGTAACTGCAAATACACTAGTGATGAGTGATGTGAATTAATTGTTAATTAATTCACTAATTATTAACTCATAAAGTAACTAAAGAATACATCAGTTAACTTAGTGCATGGACAGTTCAGTGGAGACAAGTGTTAGAGGTTGAGATTGCTATCAGTTGTGACTATAGTTGTGCATGAGATTTTGCACATGCATGGATTGAGTATTGCCAATGAGGATTGTGTGGTTCAGCCAAGAAAAAGACGAGTTTGCTTCAACCATTCTCATTCATTCTCTTGCAGGATTGCGCAGTGGAGGCAGGCAAACAGTGGAGGAGATTTGAGGCTTCAGATCTGAGCTAGTTTTGTGTGTAACAGGTGGAGATAGTACTGAGTACTTGTGAGGAGTATTGTACTATGTATTGTTACATGTTCTCAATCATTATAATATACAGATAGTGTGGGGTTTTCAGCTGTATGCTTTCCCCGGATTACATACTGTGTTAATGTGCGCATGCGATTGATGTTTCATTGATTTTAATGCTGCTAAATTGATGATCAACGTAGAGGAGGTTATGTATTATGAATGTATTCTGCAATAGTGTATAATCGGGATAATCTCTGTGAATAAGTGTCATATTATTCAAAATTTCTACAACCAACAGAAATTGCAAAGTGTGTTTTTTGTCCTATATAGGCATGAGACTCACGCATCATTGAAATGAATGAGAAGTATAGAAATAAAAAGAAAGAACAATGAATTAATTGACTTGCAGCCTATTGAATCTCGATGGGGGCCTTTCAGGTGAAAGAGTCAAGGTTTGGTGGAGCATGGTAGCTCTAGTATTACTTTCCAAAACAGATTGACAAGCTGGTACCTTGACTAAATTGTGTTTTTAATATATGTATTTTGCCTAATTCTTTTATTTTTGTAAGTATTGTAGAGATGAAAGTTTCCTCGGTATACATGCAACCCAAAAGAAAGAGAATAGAAATTTCTTCTCTCAGTATTATATAAGGTTCAGGTAATTGCATATTCAAAATAGTGAAATTATGAAAAATATTTGCATATGAACATAAATAGTATTTTGTTACTGCGGAATTGTTTCCTAAAGCATTATATGAATAGACTTTTATTGTTTATTGCATATACCATAATTCAACTCAAAGTTTAGTAAAATTGTAAACAGGTTTAAACCAGAGACCAGTGTGATGAAGAAAAAATATAATACAATAAGATTAGAGTATGCTAGTAGTATTCTTGTTTTCATAAGTAATCTTGGTTATACAAGAGTATAACCACAACATAATGGACAAAATCAAAGTAATGGCCAAGGACATTCTAACATAGCAGTAAATAAGGAGAATATGAGTTGTAGTCCTAGGCTAGAATTTAATCCTTAAAGGATAGAATGGAATTTTAGAGAATAATAGGAAGCTTTATCTAGTGAACTTAAGAAAAACCTATTATACAAAAAGAGAGTGCATAAACAAAGAAGATAACCAAAATTTATGGATTAAATTAAAAAGGAAGAACTGACAATGGTAGCAATATTATGCAATGAATATCCAAGAATTTCTATTACAGTATGTGAGCATGAAGAAATTAATGAGAACATCCAAACATAACAAGAAAGTTGCAGTTTTTATCCATTTGGAATTAATAACCTGTTGAAGCCCCGAAAATCGGGTCGACAACAAGGGGGATACCCACCCGGTCCGGACCTTGGTTGGCAGCTCCTTATCCGTTTGGTATAGCGGGTCCGACTAGGGATAATGGGACCAGTTTCCCAATCTAATGGGTGTGTGTGTGTAGAGTAGGATGATGCTGATCTAGGAGTATTTTAAATTAATTTAATTCAAACTTCTAAACTAACTCTATGCTATTGTAATCTAATAAGAAACAACACATCTAATCTACGCTAACCCGGGGTGTATTTCTTCTATTATGCGATCTAAAGAGATTTCGAACAATAACTGGTAATAAAGATCATTCAGCTATCATAAGAATAAAATCAATTAAGATAAACCACTCTGCATAAAAAGTTAAGCAAAAAAGTTGTGAACAGCATATCGCATAATAAGTTATTCACATATCAAACACAAATAAATGACTCCATAGTACAGAAGTGCCAAATGGTAACCCACATATTCGTGCATTAACATATAAACAACTGAAAACTTCATATCACTTTAAGAATATAAGCAGAAATTGGTCAAGAGATAAAAGTACCATTTATGACTGGTTTCACTCATAAGCTTCAAGCAATAACGATTTACCTCTACTTGTTCTAACATCTACTAAGAGTACAAAAGTGCAACATCAGTAGCAGACATTAAAATGCAAACATTAATAAATCTCGATCCATCCATTCATCAAAACCTCCTCTGAGGGTGCAGAAGTGCATGTTCCGAGGACAAGTTTTTGACAAATTTCTGGACCCCTCTCCAAATGCAATGAGAAGGGTTAAAATACTACTTCCTAATTCTAATAATAGTATTATTACAAAATTTAGGATGCAGTTTTCAAATGACCGTCCTTTTTCTAATCTAGTTAAAAGAAAAAAACATTAGAAGCTCAATATTAGCATTGGCTTGTTGCAACTGTTGTTGTAGCAGCTGTATCTGATCTTCTTGTTCTTTTAATAGTTGTTGAACTTCCGATGCCTTGTCAATAGTCGCAGAAGCATATGCTCCCGCGATCTGAGACAGCTTCGTGAGATTTTCAGTCGGGTTATTATTGGGGTCTTTCCATAAGACGTCCAAATGTTCAGCATCTTGTGACAGTGTATTTTCTAGTTTTCTTTTCTTCCTCTGTCTCCTTACAACTGCTTTGTGTTGGGGACTATAGAATACATCCAGTGGGGGAATTTCTTCTACATTAAGTAGAAGTTCAGAAGGTGGAGCGATAGGAACGTGTTCTGCTTCTGTGACACTACTGACTATGGTCGAAACCACTTCTTGCACTACCTGTGTATTGTTCACAGGTGTTTTCGGGGCTTGCCCTTCAAGATTGATCAATTCATTGAAGGTTTCCCATTCTTTGTCCAGTTCTGTTGTGACGAGTGGTGCTTCGATGACAGGAGGGGGGACATCTCTTGGTGGGGAGGTGATAACTTGCTGTTGAGACATTGCACTTGACTGAGCTGTATCTTTAGTTGTTTCTTCGTTTTTTCCTTGGTCGTATCCAGACTCTTTAGGATGCTCAGGTACTCCTTGCGCAGCGTTGGACTTAGATCTGGAAGTGCTAGAGTTTTCGCTGAGGCTAATGCTCGGAGTTGGTTCTCTAGCAGGCAGTCGCAGCTTCTCTAGAGGAATACTGGCGAGCCTTCTTTCTCTGTATAACAAGAATCTTTGGAGGTCATCTGGAGACAACCTCGACCGAGCTTCCCTCAAAATTTCTTGGAGCGAACATCTATTCTAAAACAGATCATCAAACAAATCTTTCTTTCCAGAGAACACTCTTATTTTGACGTTCGTTGTGAACTCTTGGGCAACATCATTTGGGTCAAATGGCCTTGCTGGGAATTTAAATAATTGAAGACACGTCACATTCTCCACTTCGCCGAAAGCGTGTCCTACATCGAACAATGAGAAGGCCCCACAAGCTACAGGAAATTGAGGCCATATGGCCTTCTTCTTGTCCTTTAGGTCTTTGGTCAGGTCGCCTTCTGAACAGGTTTGATAAGCAATTTCCCGAGCCAAAAGTTTATCAGGGATATATAGGGGTAGGACATGTGGAGGTACAGTGCTTCCAAAAACTCTAATATAAGTAAACCATTCTTCCCCGAACCATCTCGCGATGGGGATGATGTCGATTTGTGCCTCGGGAGAGCACCTCGGGGGGTCTTTATCATACATTATTCTATACAAGGGCAAAATGAGCCCGTGGCAAATCTGGTAGAAGTGAGGGGCAAACTGAGAATCCCATAACACCTTATGATAAACATGGATAGGCAATGGGTCTTGGGTAGTCCATTTCCAACCCATAATAGGGAATTTAGACACAAGACAAACAGAATCCATAACATATGCAGACAGATAAAAAGGAGGATAGACCCTTTGAGACAAGGATCTTTTAGACCGGTAATTGATAACAGCCGTATATAGATTATCAGAAAGGATTTTGGCCCAATCTATAATATCGGCGTTCGTGGCAGCATCAATTAATGGTAGCCATTCAGACGAAAACTTGTTGATATTCGGCATCCCAAATAACCTACAGAGCATGGCCGCAGCAAAACAATAGGGAGAGGTGAGGGAACCAGTGCTGTACATACCGTTTTTGTCCTTTTTGAGCGGCTCCTCTTTTCTAGACCAATCTTTGGTGGTGTCTGATAGATCTGGGTTCTCCGCCGCGAACTTCTTAACGAATTGTGCGTTATAGGTCGCTTGCGGTTCAGGAAGATGATACATAAGCTTCAAATCTTGCGCAGCAAATGATCCGATGAGCCCGTGTCCTTGAACTTTGAATTGTCTGTTGTTCATGTCTGCATCATCCAGTATCCACTTGATCATATCCGTATATGGTAGAATTTTGGGTCTTGTCGCTATTCTGTGAAGAAATGAACATGCTAGGTCCTCTAAGGACGCCTCAGAAGAGCGGTGTGAGCCCGCGTCAACAGCAACCTTCATTATTCTAGGATTTTCGTCTTCTAGCAGCCTGTACATGCTTTCCCATGTTGATATTCCCGCGTCTCTATTACAGACTGTGTCTGTATACAAAGGTGCCATCTCCTTCGTTTTTTCCTTTGCTTCGGAGCTTTGAGCTTTATTTTTCTTTCCCATTTCTTCTTGCGTTTGTGTCTGAATCGTCTTAGCTCTTCGTTCCTCCAGATTACGAGTGAAATGGAAATGACTGATCCAGAAAGGTGATGGGAGAGTTTTAAATGCAACAGATGTATCAAATATGCCACCTTACGTGAAGTAAATCTCTACCAAGGCACGCGTCTTTAATCCATTTAATAACTAACAACTAATTCATTTACTATCATTAAAAGCGCATGATTTCGAGTCAGATTATGGTAAGTGTGTTTTCTTTGAATGGCGTGCCCGAAGGATTCGTAATGAAGTGATTTATGATTTGCTTACGTAACCTCGCATATCGCGCGATCGCAAATCGCACCATCGCAAGGATGTAGCATCGCAGCGATCGCAACATCGCAGATCGCAGAAGTTTGATGTTTGCCAAATCTTGCCGGCTCATTTCTGCGATATGCGATCTTGCGATCGGCGTTATCGCAGATCGGTGAATCTTTAAGTTTTTCTTTATGGGTATTACTTTGTTGCGATGCGATGTTATTCTTAACACGAGGATCTTGCACATACCGTTTTTAAAGAGAAATGAAGGTATTTCCTATCTTTTTGCAACGCGACTTTAAAGATTTTCTCCTGATCATAGACTTAGGTTTAAAATATTCAAAAGGCTTTACCTAAGCTTATGATGGTAACCTTATTTTGAAGAAAAGAAATTCTTGCTTTTCCTAAAAATTAACTAAGGGTCCCCATTCATTTAGTATTTTGGTCAACACTTAAATGAACTAAGGGGGGGGGTGTTGCTGGCCACAACAATTGGCGATTCACTTGGGAGAACCAGTTATCTCTGATCTTCTATTGACATTTTCAAACTCCTGAAAAAAAAAAAATCTCAGAGAACTTAAACTTTATTATAAAAAGATAAAGCATATCATACTTCAAACTGTCAATGATGTTTTGTTTCAACCTCTTTCTATTTTAATTACTTGCATCCTCAGTTTGTCCTTGCATTTAAATCAGTCATTACTTGGTCTTGTAAAACATAAAATAAAGTCTTCCCTATGTAGCAACCTTTTAAATATGCTCCTTTGTCGCAGGTAGAGCCTCTGCTGCCAGCAGGCGTCCATAGCCTTGACAGGGTTACCTATTACCCAGTAATGATCCTTTATCCTGCTTAAGGCTATTTACAAATTTTCAGAGAAAAATCCATGACACTTTTTCCTTTTTATTCTCTAAAGAAAAATATCTTGGTTTGGTGGCCAAATTATGACACAGTCATTCACCTGATTTATACTTTTGTTGAACAAGCTGGCTTGTGATGAGACCCCTTGTCTTTTGATTGCAACAATCTTGAGTCGTTGCCCTGTTTTGGTGGACAGTATTGGCAAAGTCAGAAAGTTATAATATCTGTGATCATGATAAGCCGGCTCGTAATGAGACCTCTTATTCTTTGAGATATAGTGTCTTTTTGGATTGCTCCTCTGAATGCTGTGATTTCCTTTAGCATGGAGGAAGTCAAATTTACTTTCCTTAAGAAAGTTCTGGACAACAATGATAGAGTTGTTTGGTTATGGCCGTTTCTACAGAGAATATTTATTTCATTATTGATACCTTTCATTGCACTGACCTAAAACAATTTCTTCACCAAGATAGCTTTCTTCAAATTTCTTGGAGTTTGAAACTAGCATCATATCTGGGTCAAAGTTCTATTGATAATAAAGATCAAGTTTCCAAAAGATTTGTTGTTCATAGAAGCAGAAGTTCAAAATCTTTGATAGAGAAAAGGTGTCTTTAGTAAATGTCAAATGCTGTTAACCATAGCAAATTTTATTATGGAGAAAAATATTTAACGCAATGAGAGGTAGACATTCTCTAGGGTTATGTACAGAATAGGTATAATTTCTTTTCTTATTTTGCCTACCAATTATTAAAAGTAAAACTAATAACCTAGCTAAATTACTCCTACTCCTATTCTAACTATATACAGAAGATTAGCTAGGTGAAATGATATTTCCAGTGGAACCATCTCTTCATTTTTATTTCTAGCCGTATGTAACCTCCAAACATTATCGTTAAGAACAAAACTTTTCCTGAACTGTTAATGTTGAATGTGGAATAAGAATATGTAACCTCAGTTGGAATTCTGTCTGATCTTCCTTTCTCATGAAAACTTCTTTCCAACTGGATACCTATTGGATCATAAAAATTAGGATGAACTTCTGTTACGGATTGATGATCTCGTAATAGGAAAGATAACAAGCCAGGTTGTGAATATGATTTTTTAGTTTCAATGGCTTGTAACCTATTGTTCGTTAAAGCTGAGCTTTTAGCGATTTCGTTTAAAAGGAAAGTTTCCATATATAAATCGCTAAATAAATTGATGCAAAATAGATGGAAATTCCTAGAAAGAATCTTATCAATTGGCGCGAATTGCCAACAAGTTTCGAAAGGTACTTTCCTTGGTTGATGGTGTTTTGGGTGCCAAAGAAGTTTCTTAAGAAAATCTGATATCGATTGGTCTTGGAATTGAGAAAGTTCTATACTTTCTTGACACAGCTTAGCTTTCCAAAATGGTGGCACATCTTTTGAATGTTCTTTGATAAGATGCTCAACATGCCACAGTAATCTATCAAAAGTCTGAAAATTTAAAACGAAATCCGATTTTGTACAAAATGAGTGCAAGCGAGAAAGAAAGGAATGATTATTTGTACAAATAGTGTTACAGCACAACTGGGATTTACTTGTAACATCTTGCTTCTCACAAGAACTGGCCAGAATTATGGGATCCGAGCAACTTTGAATTCTGTCTTGTGAATCAGAAGATAAGTTATGATTGTGAACAGGCATGGAGGTTTCCTCATGATATGAATCATAGATCGGGGCATTGTCTTGGATAGTAAAATCATGCAAATGATCTTTTACTTTGAAATGAGGGTTGACTGATATGATTTCTGAATTAGGATATCTCTCATTATCTGAACTTAGTTGAGTTACTTGGGATAACTCAACAACATCATCGTTGTCAAAGTAACTATCATAAATGATTTTACAGGTTTCCCTAGATTTCTCTTTTTCATTATATATTTTCAGAGAAGGAAGGTCAAGTGGCTCTTGTTTGAAATTGGTCAAAGGATGTTCTATAGTTGTCTCTTTATCTTGAAAACCTAATGATGATTCGTTTGAATAACCCTCTGTGTTTTTTGAGATATCTTTAATATTGAGAGGGGAGAAATTATCATCACTAAAAACATCAGGATAAAGAGAAAAATGCGAATCTGGAACAATGCATTTGAAAACATCATGGAAAAAACTTTGTTCATCAGATTCATCATAGACATCGGGCTTTAGGTCATACCTTTGTGTACTGATACTTTTTGAAAGAGAAATAGTTTGTTGTTCTAACCTTGGCATCTGCATTTGTTGATTTGCAATGATATTATCTGACCTTGTATCAAAGTCATCTCCTGGTTCCAAGGTAGGCTTTCCTCCAGCATTCTCGCTTTTGTCTTCTTGCATTAGAGCATGCATGACTCCTAGGCTTTGTGGACTTTCTTCATCATGGCTGATTTGTGTATTCAACTTGGAATCCTTATTCAAATTAGAAGAAAATGAAACAAAGGTTGAACTAATTTCTGCTTGATCAGACATAAGAGGTAGTGAATACTCAGCATAATCTGAAGATTCTTCATCCATGAGTTCACTTTCAAGATCGTACTTTAGACAATTAAGATGAAATCGCATATTAAAATCTTTTACAGATTCATCTTGTTTCCGTAGATAATCAATTTCATCATATACCTGGTCATAGTCATAACAATCAAATTCAAAAATGAAAGTCTTGACGAATTGGTCCCAGCTGTGAATTGATGCAACTGGGAGGGTTCTGCACCATTTTCTAGCTTCCGCTGTGAATGTAAGAGTAAAAATCCTGCACAAAACGCCTTCATCAATTCTTTGAATATCAGAACTTGAAACTTTTTGAATAAACTGAAGAGCATGATTAAAAGCAGAAGAATTATTCTTACCATTGAATTTTACCTGAGACAAGAGTCTTACCACTTCTGGTGGAGTGTTGGAAGAGGTAGGAACATGGATGCAACTCCAAATAGGAATTTTATGAGCAGCCATCCTGATTCAAATTTTACAATTGAAAATCATTCCAACAGACACTATGTTCAAGCCCTCCTTCTAGCGCCAAATATGTTGAAGCCCCGAAAATCGGGTCGACAACAAGGGCGATACCCACCCTGTCCGGACCTTGGTTGGCAACTCCTTATCCGTTTGGAATAGCGGGTCCGACTGGGGATAATGGGACCAGTTTCCCAATCTAATGGGTGTGTGTGTGTGTAGAGTAGGATGATGCTGATCTAGGAGTATTTTAAACTAATTTAATTCAAACTTCTAAACTAACTCTATGTTATTGTAATCTAATAAGAAACAACACATCTAATCTACGCTAACCCGGGGTGTATTTCTTCTATTATGCGATCTAAAGAGATTTCGAACAATAACTGGTAATAAAGATTATTCAGCTATCATAAGAATAGAAATCAATTAAAATAAACCACTCTGCATAAAAAGTTAAGCAAAACAATTGTGAACAGCATATCGCATAATAAGTTATTCACATATCAAACACAAATAAATGGCTCCACCATACAGAAGTGCCAAATGGTAACCCACATATTCATGCATTAACATATAAACAACTGAAAACTGCATATCACTTTAAGAATATAAGCAAAAATTGGTCAAGAGATAAAAGTACCATTTATGACTGGTTTCACTCATAAGCTTCAAGCAATAACGATTTACCTCTACTTGTTCTAACATCTACTAAGAGTACAAAAGTGCAACATCAGTAGCAGACATTAAAATGCAAACATTAATAAATCTCGATCCATCCATTCATCAAAACCTCCTCTGAGGGTGCAGAAGTGCATGTTCTGAGGACAAGTTTTTGACAAATTTCTGGACCCCTCTCCAAATGCAATGAGAAGGGTTAAAATACTACTTCCTAATTCTAATAATAGTATTATTACAAAATTTAGAATGCGGTTTTCAAATGACCGTCCTTTTTCTAATCTAGTTAAAAGAAAAAAACAACATTCTAAATAAGGTTACTTATGAACTTGGTCCTTAAAGTTGCAAGTGTTCAGCATGGGCTTGAGGAGAGTCGGCTGACTGATTTATGCGCTGAGCTGGGCTGCGAAAACAGCATCTACTAGAGCTGGCACTACTTTTTCGGCCGCGTTTGTGATGCATTTCACCGTCATCCATTGGCTGTGCGGCTTGACCAAGTACGTCCAGTAACATTCCCAATTCAACCTGGCTAATGCTTGGATTGCTCTCCCCTTTGCCTGCGCTTTCTGCTTCCATTCTGCTTCCAGTTGTAACTTATTTGGTAGGTACCCCGGGGTGGTCTCTGCAATTAAATTGGCCCTGTGTAAATTCTCATTTACACAGTCGATAAGAATGCTTGCCTGTGTAGCCGCTGTCTCTGTTGCTCGCTCCACCTGCCTGATTTGATCGTCCCATTTATTAAAGAGCAATTCTTTATGATTTTCATTTATCCTGGGTGCACCTGCTCTTTTCCCTTCATCATCATCCTGCCAAGTTAAATATTCTGTCACCCTTTTGTCACTCTGATCATAGTCACTCCGCAAGTCCACCACTTGATTGGTGATTTTATCGCTCAGCTCGCAATAGTGACTCCACTGTGATATTTTACGTCCCAACTCTTCCTGTTGCTGCAGTAGTTTCTCATTTAAGCCAATAGATTCTGAAATAAATTCCGCCAGTTTAGGCTCATCTTTATGCATTTCCTGTAAAGTCTGCAACTGTTTTCCTTTTTCGTCTAGACTTCTTTGATAGCCTATCTGCATCTGCTGAAAGTCTTCCTGCAGCTTCTCGAGCTGTTTGGAAGCTTCAATATTAGCATTGGCTTGTTGCAACTGTTGTTGTAGCAGCTGTATCTGATCTTCTTGTTCTTTTAATAGTTGCTGAACTTCCGATGCCTTGTCAATAGTCGCAGAAGCATATGCTCCCGCGATCTGAAACAGCTTCGTGAGATTTTCAGTCGGGTTATTATTGGGGTCTTTCCATAAGACGTCCAAATGTTCAGCATCTTGTGACAGTGTATTTTCTAGTTTTCTTTTCTTCCTCTGTCTCCTTACAACTGCTTTGTGTTGGGGACTATAGAATACATCCAGTGGGGGAATTTATTCTACATTAAGTAGAAGTTCAGAAGGTGGAGCGATAGGAACGTGTTCTGCTTCTTAGACACTACTGACTATGGTCGAAACCACTTCTTGCACTACCTGTGTATTGTTCACAGGTGTTTTTGGGGCTTGCCCTTCAAGATTGATCAATTCACTGAAGGTTTCCCATTCTTTGTCCAGTTCTGTTGTGACGAGTGGTGCTTCGATGACAAGAGGGGGGACATCTCTTGGTGGGGAGGTGATAACTTGTTGTTGAGACATTGCACTTGACTGAGCTGTATCTTTAGTTGTTTCTTCGTTTTTTCCTTGGTCGTATCCAGACTCTTTAGGATGCTCAGGTACTCCTTGCGCAGCGTTGGACTTAGATCTGGAAGTGCTAGAGTTTTCGCTGAGGCTAATGCTCGGAGTTGGTTCTCTAGCAGGCAGTCGCAGCTTCTCTAGAGGAATACTGGCGAGCTTTTTTTCTCTGTATAACAAGAATCTTTGGAGGTCATCTGGAGACAACCTCGACTGAGCTTCCCGCAAAATTTCTTGGAGCGAACTTCTATTCTAAAACAGATCATCAAACAAATCTTTCTTTCCAGAGAACACTCTTATTTTGACGTTCGTTGTGAACTCTTGGGCAACATCATTTGGGTCAAATGGCCTTGCTGGGAATTTAAATAATTGAAGACATGTCACATTCTCCACTTCGCCGAAAGCGTGTCCTACATCGAACAATGAGAAGGTCCCACAAGCTATAGGAAATTGAGGCCATATGGCCTTCTTCTTGTCCTTTAGGTCTTTGGTCAGGCCGCCTTCTGAACAGGTTTGATAAGCAATTTCCCGAGCCAAAAGTTTATCAGGGATATATAGGGGTAGGACATGTGGAGGTACAGTGCTTCCAAAAACTCTAATATAAGTAAACCATTCTTCCCCGAACCATCTCGCGATGGGGATGATGTCGATTTGTGCCTCGGGAGAGCACCTCGGGGGGTCTTTATCATACATTATTCTATACAAGGGCAAAATGAGCCCGTGGAAAATCTGGTAGAAGTGAGGGGCAAACTGAGAATCCCATAACACCTTATGATAAACATGGATAGGCAATGGGTCTTGGGTAGTCCATTTCCAACCCATAATAGGGAATTTAGACACAAGACAAACAGAATCCATAACATATGCAGACAGATAAAAAGGAGGATAGACCCTTTGAGACAAGGATCTTTTAGACCGGTAATTGGTAACAGCCATATATAGATTATCAGAAAGGATTTTGGCCCAATCTATAATATCGACGTTCGTGGCAGCATCAATTAATGGTAGCCATTCAGACGAAAACTTGTTGATATCCGGCATCCCAAATAACCTACAGAGCATGGCCGCAACAAAACAATAGGGAGAGGTGAGGGAACCAGTGCTGTACATACCGTTTTTGTCCTTTTTGAGCGGCTCCTCTTTTCTAGACCAATATTTGGTGGTGTCTGATAGATCTGGGTTCTCCGCCGCGAACTTCTTAACGAATTTTGCGTTATAGGTCGCTTGCGGTTCACGAAGATGATATATAAGCTTCAAATCTTGCGCAGCAAACGATCCGATGAGCCCGTGTCCTTGAACTTTGAATTGTCTGTTGTTCATGTCTGCATCATCCAGTATCCACTTGATCATATCCGTATATGGTAGAATTTTGGGTCTTGCCGCTATTCTGTGAAGAAATGAACATGCTAGGTCCTCTAAGGACGCCTCAGAAGAGCGGTGTGAGCCCGCGTCAGCAGCAACCTTCATTATTCTAGGATTTTCCTCTTCTAGCAGCCTGTACATGCTTTCCCATGTTGATATTCCCGCGTCTCTGTTACAGGCTGTGTCTGTATACAAAGGTGCCATCTCCTTCGTTTTTTCCTTTGCTTCGGAGCTTTGAGCTTTATTTTTCTTTCCCATTTCTTCCTGTGTTTGTGTTTGAATCGTCTTAGCTCTTCGTTCCTGTAAATTACGAGTGAAATGGAAATGACTGATCCAGAAAGGTGATGGGAGAGTTTTAAATGCAGCAGATGTATCAAATATGCCACCTTACGTGAAGTAAATCTCTACCAAGGCACGCGTCTTTAATCCGTTTAATAACTAACAACTAATTCATTTACTATCATTAAAAGCGCATGATTTCGAGTCAGATTATGGTAAGTGGATTTTCTTTGAATGGCGTGCCCGAAGGATTCGTAATGAAGTGATTTATGATTTGCTTACGTAACCTCGCATATCGCGCGATCGCAAATCGCACCATCGCAAGGGGGCTCGACCATAAGGACCTTTAGGTGCTCGACCATAGGACCTTTAGGTACTTGACCATTCAGTCGAGCCCCCTTTCGGGTCCTTGCACTCGGAAGCGCAAGACCCTCCGGACCTTCAATGTTGAAATCGTTTTTCCTCTCTCTTGCAGAGGGAGGGAGAGCGCCGCGGTATTGAGCCCACCGTGGTTACAGCGCTCGTGGTGTAAAACGTCTGAAGTTCGGGAAGGAAGCCTGGGAGATTTCGATAGGTTGGAGTCCCTACCTAACCAAATACACCTCGCTTTGCTTTCCCCATGAGGCAGAGATCTTTTCGAAGATATCAAAATTCGGGAGATGGACTTTGTTCCCGATTGACATAATACACAGATACACTTTATGCTTACACGATACACATATTTGATTAACTATAGACCTAGCATCGCAGATCACAGAAGTTTGATGTTTGCCAAATCTTGCCAGCTCATTTCTGCGATATGCGATCTTGCGATCGGCGTTATCGCAGATCGGTGAATCTTTAAGTTTTTCTTTATGGGTATTACTTTGTTGCGATGCGATGTTATTCTTAACATGAGGATCTTGCGCATACCGTTTTTAAAGAGAAATGAAGGTATTTCCTATCTTTTTGCAACGCGACTTTAAAGATTTTCTCCTTATCATAGACTTAGGTTTAAAATATTCAAAAGGCTTTACCTAAGCTTATGATGGTAACCTTATTTTGAAGAAAAGAAATTCTTGCTTTTCCTAAAAATTAACTAAGGGTCCCCATTCATTTAGTATTTTGGTCAACACTTAAATGAACTAAGGGGGGGGGGTGTTGCTGGCCACAACAATTGGCGATTCACTTGGGAGAACCAGTTATCTCTGATCTTCTATTGACGTTTTCAAACTCCTGAAAAAAAAAATTCTCAGAGAACTTAAACTTTATTATAAAAAGATAAAGCATATCATACTTCAAACTGTCAATGATGTTTTGTTTCAACCTCTTTCTATTTTAATTACTTGCATCCTCAGTTTGTCCTTGCATTTAAATCAGTCATTACTTGGTCTTGTAAAACATAAAATAAAGTCTTCCCTATGTAGCAACCTTTTAAATATGCTCCTTTGTCGCAGGTAGAGCCTCTGCTGCCAGCAGGCGTCCATAGCCTCGACAGGGTTACCTATTACCCAGTAATGATCCTTTATCCTGCTTAAGGCTATTTACAACTTTTCAGAGAAAAATCCATGACACTTTTTCCTTTTTATTCTCTAAAGAACAATGTCTTGGTTTGGTGGCCAAATTATGACACAGTCATTCACCTGATTTATACTTTTGCTGAACAAGCTGGCTCGTGATGAGACCCCTTGTCTTTTGATTGCAACAATCTTGAGTCGTTGCCCTGTTTTGGTGGACAGTATTGGCAAAGTCAGAAAGTTATAATATCTGTGATCATGATAAGCCGGCTCGTAATGAGACCTCTTATTCTTTGAGATATAGTGTCTTTTTGGATTGCTCCTCTGAATGCTGTGATTTCCTTTAGCAGGGAGGAAGTCAAATTTACTTTCCTTAAGAAAGTTCTGGACAACAATGATAGAGTTGTTTGGTTATGGCCGTTTCTACAGAGAATATTTATTTCATTATTGATACCTTTCATTGCACTGACCTAAAACAATTTCTTCACCAAGATAGCTTTCTTCAAATTTCTTAGAGTTTGAAACTAGCATCATATCTGGGTCAAAGTTCTATTGATAATAAAGATCAAGTTTCCAAAATATTTGTTGTTCATAGAAGCAGAAGTTCAAAATCTTTGATAGAGAAAAGGTGTCTTTAGTAAATGTCAAATGCTGTTAACCATAGCAAATTTTATTATGGAGAAAAATATTTAACGCAATGAGAGGTAGACATTCTCTAGGGTTATGTACAGAATAGGTATAATTTCTTTTCTTATTTTGCCTACCAATTATTAAAAGTAAAACTAATAACCTAGCTAAATTACTCCTACTCCTATTCTAACTATATACAGAAGATTAGCTAGGTGAAATGATATTTCCAGTGGAACCATCTCTTCATTTTTATTTCTAGCCGTATGTAACCTCCAAACATTATCGTTAAGAACAAAACTTTTCCTGAACTGTTCATGTTGAATGTGGAATAAGAATATGTAACCTCAGTTGAAATTCTGTCTGATCTTCCTTTCTCATGAAAACTTCTTTCCAACTGGATACCTATTGGATCATAAAAATTAGGATGAACTTCTGTTACGGATTGATGATCTCGTAATAGGAAAGATAACAAGCCAGGTTACGAATATGATTTTTTAGTTTCAATGGCTTGTAACCTATTGTTCGTTAAAGCTGAGCTTTTAGCGTTTTCGTTTAAAAGGAAAGTTTCCATATATAAATCGCTAAATAAATTGATGCAAAATAGATGGAAATTCTTAGAAAGAATCTTGTCAATTGGCGTGAATTGCCAACAAGTTTCGAAAGGTACTTTCCTTGGTTGATGGTGTTTTGGGTGCCAAAGAAGTTTCTTAAGAAAATCTGATATCGATTGGTCTTGGAATTGAGAAGGTTCTATAGTTTCTTGACACAGCTTAGCTTTCCAAAATGGTGGCACATCTTTCGAATGTTCTTTGATAAGATGCTCAACATGCCACAGTAATCTATCAAAAGTCTGAAAATTTAAAACGAAATCCGATTTTGTACAAAATGAGTGCAAGTGAGAAAGAAAGGAATGATTATTTGTACAAATAGTGTTACAGCACAACTGGGATTTACTTGTAACATCTTGCTTCTCACAAGAACTGGCCAGAATTATGGGATCCGAGCAACTTCGAATTCCGTCTTGTGAATCAGAAGATAAGTTATGATTGTGAACAGGCATGGAGGTTTCCTCATGATATGAATCATAGATCGGGGCATTGTCTTGGATAGTAAAATCATGCAAATGATCTTTTACTTTGAAATGAGGGTTGACTGATATGATTTCTGAATTAGGATATCTCTCATTATCTGAACTTAGTTGAGTTACTTGGGATAACTCAACAACATCATCGTTGTCAAAGTAACTATCATAAATGATTTTACAGGTTTCCCTAGATTTCTCTTTTTCATTATATATTTTCAGACAAGGAAGGTCAAGTGGCTCTTGTTTGAAATTGGTCAAAGGATGTTCTATAGCTGTCTCTTTATCTTGAAAACCTAATGATGAGTCGTTTGAATAACCCTCTGTGTTTTTTGAGATATCTTTAATATTGAGAGGGGAGAAATTATCATCACTAAAAACATCAGGATAAAGAGAAAAATGCGAATCTGGAACAATGCATTTGAAAACATCATGGAAAAAACTTTGTTCATCAGATTCATCATAGACATCGGGCTTTAGATCATACCTTTGTGTACTGATACTTTTTGAAAGAGAAATAGTTTGTTGTTCTAACCTTGGCATCTGCATTTGTTGATTTGCAATGATATTATCTGACCTTGTATCAAAGTCATCTCCTGGTTCCAAGGTAGGCTTTCCTCCAGCATTCTCGCTTTTGTCTTCTTGCATTAGAGCATGCATGACTCCTAGGCTTTGTGGACTTTCTTCATCATGGCTGATTTGTGTATTCAACTTGGAATCCTCATTCACATTAGAAGAAAATGAAACAAAGGTTGAACTAATTTCTGCTTGATCAGACATAGGAGGTAGGGAATACTCAGCATAATCTGAAGATTCTTCATCCATGAGTTCACTTTCAAGATCGTACTTTAGACAATTAAGATGAAATCGCATATTAAAATCTTTTACAGATTCATCTTGTTTCCGTAGATAATCAATTTCATTATATACCTGGTCATAGTCATAAAAATCAAATTCAAAAATGAAAGTCTTGACGAATTGTTCCCAGCTGTGAATTGATGCAACTGGGAGGGTTCTGCACCATTTTCTAGCTTCCGCTGTGAATGTAAGAGTAAAAATCCTGCACAAAACGCCTTCATCAATTCTTTGAATATCAGAACTTGAAACTTTTTGAATAAACTGAAGAGCATGATTAAAAGCAGAAGAATTATTCTTACCGTTGAATTTTACCTGAGACAAGAGTCTTACCACTTCTGGTGGAGTGTTGGAAGAGGTAGGAACATGGATGCAACTCCAAATAGGAATTTTATGAGCAGCCATCCTGATTCAAATTTTACAATTGAAAATCATTCCAACAGACACTATGTTCAGGCCCTCCTTCTAGCACCAAATATGTTGAAGCCCCGAAAATCGGGTCGACAACAAGGGCGATACCCACCCGGTCCGGACCTTGGTTGGAAGCTCCTTATCCGTTTGGTATAGCGGGTCCGACTGGGGATAATGGGACCAGTTTCCCAATCTAAGGGGTGTGTGTGTGTGTAGAGTAGGATGATGCTAATCTAGGAGTATTTTAAACTAATTTAATTCAAACTTCTAAACTAACTCTATGCTATTGTAATCTAATAAGAAACAACACATCTAATCTACGCTAACCCGGGGTGTATTTCTTCTATTATGCGATCTAAAGAGATTTCGAACAATAACTGGTAATAAAGATCATTCAGCTATCATAAGAATAGAAATCAATTAAGATAAACCACTCTGCATAAAAAGTTAAGCAAAACAGTTGTGAACAGCATATCGCATAATAAGTTATTCACATATCAAACACAAATAAATGACTCCACCGTACAGAAGTGCCAAATGGTAACCCACATATTCATGCATTAACATATAAACAACTGAAAACTGCATATCACTTTAAGAATATAAGCAGAAATTGGTCAAGAGATAAAAGTACCATTTATGACTGGTTTCACTCATAAGCTTCAAGCAATAACGATTTACCTCTACTTGTTCTAACATCTACTAAGAGTACAAAAGTGCAACATCGGTAGCAGACATTAAAATGCAAACATTAATAAATCTCGATCCATCCATTCATCAAAACCTCCTCTGAGGGTGCAGAAGTGCATGTTCCGAGGACAAGTTTTTGACAAATTTCTGGACCCCTCTCCAAATGCAATGAGAAGGGTTAAAATACTACTTCCTAATTCTAATAATAGTATTATTACAAAATTTAGGATGCGGTTTTCAAATGACCGTCCTTTTTCTAATCTAGTTAAAAGAAAAAAACAACATTCTAAATAAGGTTACTTATGAACTTGGTCCTTAAAGTTGCAAGTGTTCAGCATGGGCTTGAGGAGAGTCGGCTGACTGATTTCTGCGCTGAGCTGGGCTGCGAAAACAACATCTACTAGAGCTGGCACTACTTTTTCGGCCGCGTTTGTGATGCATTTCACCATCATCCATTGGCTGTGCGGCTTGACCAAGTACGTCCAGTAACATTCCCAATTCAACCTGGCTAATGCTTGGATTGCTCTCCCCTTTGCCTGCGCTTTCTGCTTCCATTTGTAACTTATTTGGTAGGTACCCTGGGGTGGTCTCTGCAATTAAATTGGCCCTGTGTAAATTCTCATTTACACAGTCGATAAGAATGCTTGCCTGTGTAGCCGCTGTCTCTGTTGCTCGCTCCACCTGCCTGATTTGATCGTCCCATTTATTAAAGAGCAATTCTTTATGATTTTCGTTTACCCTGGGTGCACCTGCTCTTTTCCCTTCATCATCATCCTGCCAAGTTAAATATTCCGTCACCCTTTTGCCACTCTGATCATAGTCACTCCGCAAGTCCACCACTTGATTGGTGATTTTATCGCTCAGCTCGCAATAGTGACTCCACTGTGATATTTTACGTCCCAACTCTTCCTGTTGCTGCAGTAGTTTCTCATTTAAGCCAATAGATTCTGAAATAAATTCCGCCAGTTTAGGCTCATCTTTATGCATTTCCTGTAAAGTCTGCAACTGTTTTCCTTTTTCTTCTAGACTTCTTTGATAGCCTATCTGCATCTGCTGAAAGTATTCCTGCAGCTTCTCGAGCTGTTTGGAAGCTTCAATATTAGCATTGGCTTGTTGCAACTTTTTTTGTAGCAGCTGTATCTGATCTTCTTGTTCTTTTAATAGTTGCTGAACTTCCGATGCCTTGTCAATAGTTGCAGAAGCATATGCTCCCGCGATATGAGACAGCTTCGTGAGATTTTCAGTCGGGTTATTATTGGGTTCTTTCCATAAGACATCCAAATGTTCAGCATCTTGTGACAGTGTATTTTCTAGTTTTCTTTTCTTCCTCTGTCTCCTTACAACTACTTTGTGTTGGGGACTATAGAATACATCCAGTGGGGGAATTTCTTCTACATTAAGTAGAAGTTCAGAAGGTGGAGCGATAGGAACGTGTTCTGCTTCTGTGACACTACTGACTATGGTCGAAACCACTTCTTACACTACCTGTGTATTGTTCACAGGTGTTTTCGGGGCTTGCCCTTCAAGATTGATCAATTCACTGAAGGTTTCCCATTCTTTGTCCAGTTCTGTTGTGACGAGTGGTGCTTCGATGACAAGAGGGGGGACATCTCTTGGTGGGGAGGTGATAACTTGCTGTTGAGACATTGCACTTGACTGAGCTGTATCTTTAGTTGTTTCTTCATTTTTTCCTTGGTCGTATCCAGACTCTTTAGGATGCTCAGGTACTCCTTGCGCAGCGTTGGACTTAGATTTGGAAGTGCTAGAGTTTTCGCTGAGGTTAATGCTCGGAGTTGGTTCTCTAGCAGGCAGTCGCAGCTTCTCTAGAGGAATACTGGCGAGCCTTCTTTCTCTGTATAACAAGAATCTTTGGAGGTCATCTGGAGACAACCTCGACCGAGCTTCCCGCAAAATTTCTTGGAGCGAACTTCTATTCTGAAACAGATCATCAAACAAATCTTTCTTTCCAGAGAACACTCTTATTTTGACGTTCGTTGTGAACTCTTGGGCAACATCATTTGGGTCAAATGGCCTTGCTGGGAATTTAAATAATTGAAGACACGTCACATTCTCCACTTCGCCGAAAGCGTGTCCTACATCGAACAATGAGAAGGCCCCACAAGCTACAAGAAATTGAGGCCATATGGCCTTCTTCTTGTCCTTTAGGTCTTTGGTCAGGTCGCCTTCTGAACAGGTTTGATAAGTAATTTCCCGAGCCAAAAGTTTATCAGGGATATATAGGGGTAGGACATGTGGAGGTACAGTGCTTCCAAAAACTCTAATATAAGTAAACCATTCTTCCCCGAACCATCTCGCGATGGGGATGATGTCGATTTGTGCCTCGGGAGAGCACCTCGGGGGGTCTTTATCATACATTATTCTATACAAGGGCAAAATGAGCCCGTGGCAAATCTGGTAGAAGTGAGGGGCAAACTGAGAATCCCATAACACCTTATGATAAACATGGATAGGCAATGGGTCTTGGGTAGTCCATTTCCAACCCATAATAGGGAATTTAGACACAAGACAAACAGAATCCATAACATATGCAGACAGATAAAAAGGAGGATAGACCCTTTGAGACAAGGATCTTTTAGACCGGTAATTGATAACAGCCGTATATAGATTATCAGAAAGGATTTTGGCCCAATCTATAATATCGGCGTTCGTGGCAGCATCAATTAATGGTAGCCATTCAGACGAAAACTTGTTGATATCCGGCATCCCAAATAACCTACAGAGCATGGCCGCAGCAAAACAATAGGGAGAGGTGAGGGAACCAGTGCTGTACATACCGTTTTTGTCCTTGTTGAGCGGCTCCTCTTTTCTAGACCAATATTTGGTGGTGTCTGATAGATCTGGGTTCTCCGCCGTGAACTTCTTAACGAATTGTGCGTTATAGGTCGCTTGCGGTTCAGGAAGATGATACATAAGCTTCAAATCTTGCGCAGCAAACAATCCGATAAGCCCGTGTCCTTGAACTTTGAATTGTCTACTGTTCATGTCTGCATCATCCAGTATCCACTTGATCATATCCGTATATGGTAGAATTTTGGGTCTTGCCGCTATTCTGTGAAGAAATGAACATGCTAGGTCCTCTAAGGACGCCTCAGAAGAGCGGTGTGAGCCTTCGTCAGCAGCAACCTTCATTATTCTAGGATTTTCATCTTCTAACAGCCTGTACATGCTTTCCCATGTTGATATTCCCGCGTCTCTGTTACAGGCTGTGTCTGTATACAAAGGCGCCATCTCCTTCGTCTTTTCCTTTGCTTCAGAGCTTTGAGCTTTATTTTTCTTTCCCATTTCTTCCTGCGTTTGTGTCTGAATCGTCTTAGCTCTTCGTTCCTGCAGATTACGAGTGAAATGGAAATGACTGATCCAGAAAGGTGATGGGAGAGTTTTAAATGCAGCAGATGTATCAAATATGCCACCTTACGTGAAGTAAATCTCTACCAAGGCACGCGTCTTTAATCCATTTAATAACTAACAACTAATTCATTTACTATCATTAAAAGCGCATGATTTCGAGTCAGATTATGGTAAGTGGATTTTCTTTGAATGGCGTGCTCGAAGGATTCGTAATGAAGTGATTTATGATTTGCTTACGTAACCTCGCATATCGCGTGATCGCAAATCGCACCATCGCAAATCATACCATCGCAAATCGCAAGGATGTAGCATCGCAGCGATCGCAGATCGCAGAAGTTTGATGTTTGCCAAATCTTGCCGGCTCATTTCTGCGATATGCGATCTTGCGATCGGCGTTATCGCAGATCGGTGAATCTTTAAGTTTTTCTTTATGGGTATTACTTTGTTGCAATGCGATGTTATTCTTAACATGAGGATCTTGCGCATACCGTTTTTGAAGAGAAATGAAGGTATCTCCTATCTTTTTGCAACACGACTTTAAAGATTTTTTCCTTATCATAGACTTAGGTTTAAAATATTCAAAAGGCTTTACCTAAGCTTATGATGGTAACCTTATTTTGAAGAAAAGAAATTCTTGATTTTCCTAAAAATTAACTAAGGGTCCCCATTCATTTAGTATTTTGGTCAACACTTAAATGAACTAAAGGGGGGGGTTGCTGGCCACAACATAACCAAAACTTAGTATACAATATAAATTATGAGAAGAAGTTGTACATTTACAAGGTCGAGAATACCCATATTATATTACAAATGGAATAGCATTTTGATAAAAGGCTTTCAATGTCAGTCTTTTAACAAAATAAACAATGCAAAAATCTCCTCTGACAACAAATTCCCCCTCGGGGCAAATAGTCCAGAGCAGCTTCCATATACTAGTACATGACGAGAAACCAATTTTTACAGAAGAAGTGACTAGGGGTGCAAGTCTGCCAACCTGTATAGGAAGGAGGCTAAACCAGTTAAGAAATTTAGAGGTCTTGGTTCCATATTTGAGATTATAGAAGAAGAATTAAAAGTTAAACACCAAGTTTTCGCATACTTGGGAAACTCCAATAAAAACAAAATGTAAGACAGATCTTAATGAAAGAATTTAATTCTATAAAAAGAAACCAAAGACCCTTGGAAGAAAATTACACCTAAGAAAAGGCTTTAACCAGAAACTCCAAATGCATTATCTGAAATTGACATTAGAACTCAGTCAAAACAAATTACAGAGAGAAATAAAAATAGCATATTCAAGTAGGGTTATTATCTTGTTGGTTAATAAGCATTGTAAAATTAAAGCTAGATATGGCTTGGTTTATCCATAAGAAGACATGATCAAATATTAAAGTTAAATCTTCATTCCAGTTCGAACAGAACCAAAATGTTTTGTCTAGGGTTTTAAACAATAAACCCCAATAAGTAAATTGACCAAGAAATAATAAAAGTAAAAGAAATTGTATTTCTTTATGAGAATATTAACTCACCAGTCGAAGAGCGGACCTATGGCAAGAGCTATTTCAGCCAAGGAAAGGCCAAAAATTATAGTATGAATTCACAAGTGAAAATATACAAAATACAAAATAAGGTATAAGTTTAAAACCCTTGTTTAAATGACCATAGAAAACCTTGTGCGGAGAAATAAAAAGAAATATGTATATATATGAAAAAATCCACCTGAAGAAAAAAAAAAAGTGAGGAGAAATAATCCTTGTAACCAGTTTAAACCAGCATGAGAGCCAAGTACTAGATATTTAAGTTTCTAAGTAATAGAACCCTGCACAAGTATTGACAACTCTAGGGAAAATTCTCCCTAGGGAAAATTCTCCCTAGAGAACGATTGGTTAAAGTTAATAAACATAAACCATTAGTATTATAAAGAAAGATAATCATAGCCCTATAAATCAACTTCATACATGTAACATGCCCATCTAGGTATTATAAAGAAAGATAATCATAGCCCTGTAAATCAACTTCATACATGTAACATGCCCATCTAGGCATTGGAACCGCAATGCATTTCCACTCAAAGAGACTAAACAAGGTCTAAAGAGAGAATGATTTTGTGTTCACAATGAATGGTGGAGTTAATATGGGTAGCGAGACAGAGTAGTGCTATGTCTACAAACCGAAGCAAAAACAAATTCATTACAATCAAAATGGAACCCTAACAACGTATATCGTTGATCAACCAAAATCTGATTGCAATAGTCAGTGCTAATATTCACATATTTCCATGTTACACCATGTGAAGGCAAGTGGAACCATCGTCATGGCTTAAAGAAATTGTGCCACGAATACAAAGGGGACCACGTCACGAGTTCCTTTGATTTCCACATCTAACATAGAGCCAAGTTATATATTTATGTGGCCATAAACATTAAACCAATGTTTTTATATACAACATACAAAGAAATAAATACAAGTGTGATATATATGTTTTTAAAATGAATAAAAAAGTCCCTCAAGTGTTTGGGCTTGACCTGAACATTTGAAAGTATATAAACCATGTGCATGGATATGTTTAACATGCAAGAAAAAACTTAAGTATAGAAAGATAGTAGTAACATCTTTTAAAAACTAAACCTTAGTATAAAATGTAAAGTAGAAGGGGTAAAAACCCGTAAGGTCTTGTCATGAACACAATTGTTTTGGTGCACACTCTCACACACATATTAGCTTAATAAACCAATGTGTGAGCATATATATATATATATATTGAATTGGTTATTATGGTAATTCTAATAAGGAATTTAAGAAAATATCTAAGCCTAATCAAATACATTTACATTCATAATAAGGACATAAATTAAGGTGGAATAGAGGACTCTATTATGAGTCTAACAATTAGAGTTACTTAGTATGTCACTAGTACCTTCATTAATTAAAAAGTGTACTGGAAAGGGCTAAGAGTAAATGAAAACATAAATGAAAAAGAATGAAGGAAACCTTTTTGTTTAAAAATTTAAGATTTGACTTGCAATTGCAAATTATAAAAGAATATTAGATAGCGAATTAAAAATTATAATTTAGATAGCGAATTAAAAATTATGGCAAATTATTAATGTATAGGCAAAGAAGATTATATATATATATATATATATATATATATATATATATATATAGATATATACCTGTGTGTGTGTGTTTAGAAAGGTATATTACAATAGTACCTAGAAAGCATATGCCAAAATAAAGGGCAATCAAGTGGTCCAAAGAAAATGGAACACCAAGAAGCTTTCAAAGAAGGAAAGTAGAAATAGAAAGGGGGGAGGATAAGTAGATAATAGCCACAACACAGCAATGCAAATATCCTAGGAACCACTACAACCATTGCAACATTTATGGTCACACAAAGGAGAAATACTAGAAACTATGTCTAGAACCAAACCAAAGAACCAAAAGAAGGATGGGAAGAAGAAAAATCTAATGGCCATAAATTTAAGCAATCAAGTGGAACGCAGCTTAGACATGGATCAGAATATTTTCTACACATCAATCTAGAAGGGGGTGAATATGAGTAGTCCATAGCAATGGGAAGAGAAGGAGATGTTTGTAGGTTTTAACCCTATGTAATTAATTTCTACAAATAGAATATTAATAAAATAGAAAACATGCAACGGCACACACACACACATTAACACAGATATTTTCTCCTAGAAACCCAAACCAAGAAAACTAGCAAGACTTTTCAATAAATTATTCTTTACAATATTACCATACAATATATATATATATATATATATATATATATATATATATATATATATATATATATAGATATATATATATATCATGTAAAATCCATGAACCTCCAATCCATTTACCATGGATTAGAATACAATCTTAGTACCTTAACTGGAACTACAAAACCATGGAAAAAACCACCATGTGCCACAAAACCTCCAAAGGTGTAATCATGTGCCAAAAAATTCCAAAAAGGGACACAGAGTTGGCCAAAAAACTAGGATTGGAGGTTCATAATCATCCAATCCCATATCCATTGGAATGGGTAAATAAGGATGCAGAAATCAAGGTAACAAAATACTGTAAAATGAAATTTGCTATCAGTGCTAATTTTATTGATGAAGTAGAATTAGTAGTTCCACTTGATGTATGTGGAGTGGTGTTTGGGAATACCTATATGTACAAACATGATGCAATCTTCATGCGGAAAACCAATCAATTATTTCTTATCAAGGACAAAATATTCTTCACCATCAACATACACAAAGGAAAGTCTAAAATTTAACTGGTAAGCTCCAACCAAGCCAAGGAACAAATTAGTTCTAGCAAGAAGTATGTTTTACTATTTTTAAGAGAAAATTGGTCTCTAGAAGAGTCAGTGAGAGAAAATGCATCCTTGGAGGGGTTCATCAAGAAACAAACATAACAACTAGAAGAGTTTCTACATGTATACACAAGATTGAGCTAAGAGCCAAAACAGCTACCACCTAAGGGAGAAGTGGATCACAAGATCTAACTATTGTCGGGCTCTCCATTACCAAACATCGGGTTGTACACGATTGCCTATAATAGAAGTAAATGAGGTGAATAAAAAATTATAACAACTACTGGAACATGGTCTTATTTGGACAAGTATCTCATCGTGTGGGTCAACCATCGTAATTGTGCCTAAGAAGGATGGTATTTGGCGAATGTGCATTGATTATAGGGCATTGAATAAATTAAGCTCAAAAACGAGTATCCCTTACCAAGTATAGATGATCCATTGGGTCATTTGCAGCGAGAAAAATACTTCACCATGTTGAACTTAAATTAGGATATCACAAGGTTCTAGTCAAAGAAGAAGATATCTAGAAAATCACCTTCAAAAACCAGACAAAGTTTGTATGAGTGATTAATCATGCCATTTGGTCTATGTCATGCACCAGCTAAATTCATGAGATTAATGAATGACATATTGTTCCCTTTTCTACATTAACTACAAGGAAAATACCTTCTAGAGGAGGTTATAATGGAGGATTTTAGTGTTATAAAATTGGCAAATTTATCCAAAAAAACATCTACTAAAACATCTGTTTGGGATAGCAGAGGTTTTAACGGAACTTCATCACAACTGAAAAAATCTTGGTGACCGGAGGTTCTAGTGGATGTTTTTTTTTTCGGTACGCTTAATGGAACAAGTAGAATTGGTGTGCTACATACATAAAAGAACATGGAGGCATACATAATTAAAATCTCTGAGGTGTTGAATGAAAATAATATCAGTGTGTAATGTATACCACATTTATGCTAAGAGATAAAAAAGCATCGGGGCGTTCTTTTAAGGAATGGCACCAAGGCACACAAAAAATAATCATTGTGTCGGTGCTTTTTTTTAACTTGAAATGCCAATGCGTATCGTCGGTACAAAGGCCCTGGTGCACTATTTATACAAAAGGATCGGTGTTGTTAGTTTTCATAAAGCACCGGACTATAAATAAATTTTGTAGGGTCAGAGAGTTAGTTATATGAAATCATTGGCGCATTAAAAATTACAATGCACTAGGGTGCTAATCTCAAATAGGATCGGTGCTTGAAGTGATAAACACATTGGTGCTCTTGTTTTCTTAAAAGGCATCGAGCATGCAAAAAGATGTCACAGTGCTTTTATATAACACAATACATCGGTGCTTTTTTATGTTATAGACGCACCGATTTTTTGAATGAGATTTTATCTTTTTGGGAAACATTGACCTGTGAAAGTTAAATTATTGCATTTTTTAAAATACGTTATTCATCGAAAAATCGACATATATCTTATAACGATATTCATATAAATTAAAATTTGATTAGTGCATTCATATATAATTTTTGGATTAATTTGTTATATTATCAAATTTCACATCTCTTCATTATAATATATAATCATCCATATATTTAATCATTGGTGTAATGTTTCACAGCAACATTGGATAACACAATAGGATAAATTAAAATGTATTTTATTATATATCAATAAGAGGCTATTTTTCAAACAAAATGGGATTGTTGTTGTTATGAAACCAGCTCAGAAAAAGATAGAAAATATAGATGAACGCCTTAGAATTCAGCCTCTTCGAGGGGGCAACCTCCTTTACATTACACAAATGAATAATTCTTAGATGATACAAATGAAAATACCTCATTTCTATATATAGGAGTCTAAGGGGTCATAATATAATCAAAGCCGACATAACAATAATAATGTAAGGGAACAATAATAACAATAGTGGGCTTCTATGGGGCACAATAATAACAATATGGGCACTACATGGGTACATCAATATAATAAGGGGGTTGTACTAATAACAATAAGGCGTTACACTAGTAGTATAGGGGCCTAACATGCCCCTCTCCTTCAAAAAGTGTTGTCCTAAACGCTTGAGTAGTTCTTGATGCTTCTGTATAAAATTCTTGTCCTCCCATGTGGAATCTTCAGCGGGTAAGTTCTTCCACTTGATGAGATACTCTGAAATTGATCGATTTCATAGTTGTCGAGTTCTTGTTTCTGTGACTGCTCCAGGTTCCAATATGATTTTTCCTTCCTCTTCAATTTCCAGCAATATTGTTTGAATTGGGATCTTTTGCAACTTTTGAATAAGTGGCCATGCTTCTTCGTCCTTCTTCCATTCATCCCTTGCTTCATTTATCCAATCTGGTTGGATAATATAAATAACACAAAACAATGCTTCCACATCCTCATCCTTTCTTGAGAGTGCATCTGCAACAAAAAATTTCTTCCCTTTTCTATAGATGATGTCAAAGTCATAACCCAACATATTTGTGACCCATTTTTTCTATTCTTCTAAAGATAATATTTGTTCTAAAAAATATTTAATACTATCATGATCCATTTTTACCTTGAAGTGTCTTCCCATTGGATAAGGTCGCCATTTCTTAAGCGCATGTAGTATTTCCAACATTTCCTTCTCATAAATAGCTTGCTTGAGATGTAGCCGTAAAAATACCCAATCATCTACATCAAATGTTTTTTCACTACGATGTTGATCTACTTGTTGTTTCATTCGATTCTACACCAAAGTGGTGTTATCCTTTAAAAGTTGGAGAACTTGTTGTTGATGCTCGATGTGATCTTTCACTGCTTGAACCTTTTTCTTCTTGATATGTCCTTCTATCTTGAGAGTTTGAGGAGTGGTAATTTCTTCCAATGCTTTACAAGATATGGTCGGATTCATTTCTTGATGCTCGATGTGATCTTTCACTTCTTGAGCATTTTTCTTCTTGATATGTCCTTCTATCTTGATAGTTTGAGGAGTGGTAATTCTGGCCAATGCATTACAATATATGGTTGTATTCATTTCTTCTTTCTCGATGTGATATTTCACTTCTTGAACCTTTTTCTTCTTGATATGTCCTTCTATCTTGAGAGTTTCAGGAGTGGTAATTCTTGTCAATGCTTTACAAGATATGGTCAGATTCATTTCTTCTTTCTCTGGGGTTCGTTCCTGGTGTATATCCTCCTCTTTTGATGTTTATTGATCATTTTCTTCCTCCTCTTCATACTCTATGTAAAATAATTTCTTCTCGGCACACTTATGACCTTTAGTGCATCTGCTATCACAATTGTAACAAAGCCTTTTTTCTCTTTTTTCTTCCAATTGTTGTGGTGTAACCCTTGTAGGTTGTGGAAGGCTAAGAGAAACAACACTTCCATCTTTATAGTTGTGAGGGGTAGACTTTATTGTTGCCATAATTTTACTTTCCACTATGTAACAAAGCCCTTTACTCTTTCCAATTGTTGTGGTGTTTCTCTAAAGAAGGTGTTGCTCTTTGTATCCTCATAATGTGCTATCATTTCCTCCATGAAAATTGACCACGTAACAAGTTGTTTACGAGAAAAAAGCCCTTTATACCATAAAAATTGATCCGATTCTAAATATGAAGATGCAATACATACCTTTTGTAACAGTGGTACACCATGTAGATCAAAATATTGCTCCATCTGAAGTATCCAATTTACCGGATCCTTGCCATCAAACTTCCTCATATCGCCTTTTCTTGATTTTAGGAGCTCGATTTTGAAATGACTATAACTCTGTAATTTTGGTTCTTCCAGTTCTGAAATTGCGACCTGTAGTAGCCCTCTGTGTCCTCTTTCTAATGCCACCAGTTGGATCCAAATTGGATTCTCCAAGGAAGAGTTATGCCAAATCTCCCACGCTAACCTGATTATAGACTAGTTCAGTAGAGTGAACTTGTACGACGTACCACGTGTCACTGTTTCGACCTTTGGATCTAAAAAATGTATACAAGAAACTACATTTCGTCTTCGTTCTGCAACTTCTTACGAAATTTCAATCTGATGCTCAAAACAAAAGTTATGACTATTTTCCCAAAGTCACCTGTTTGGAATGTAATTTAGGAGTTTGCAAAAAGACCAACTTCCTTAGATCATATCTCCACAAATATTGTGCAAAAAGCTCTGAAATTCAGACCTGAGGTTTAGCGCGATTTTGTCTCAAATGGGTTTTTTTGTCACTTTTAAAACGTCGCAGAAAAACATTTATAGCGAAAATGCCACGATGACCTATTTGGAGCAGTGAAACCCTAAAATCCAAAGCTCTCATACCAAATGTTATGAAACCATCTCAGAAAAAGATAGAAAATATAGATGAACGCCTTAGAATTCAGCCTCTTCGAGGGGGAAACCTCCTTTACATTACACAAATGAATAATTCTTAGATGATACAAATGAAAATACCTACTTTCTATATATAGGAGTCTAAGGGGTCATAATATAATCAGAGCCAACCTAACAATAATAATGTAAGGGAACAATAATAACAATAGTGGACTTCTATGGGGCACAATAGTAACAATATGGGCACTACATGGGTACATCAATATAATAAGGGGGTTGTAATAATAACAATAAAGCGTTACACTAGTAGTATAGGGGCCTAACAGTTGTTGATAACCCCTTTTCTTTCAATTGGGACACTATGTCCATTACATTAAATAAAAGGTCTAATTTTCAGAGACAATTATTTCAAAAAATACAACGGCTTGCATTGATATCCAAATATATCATCATTATTCACTGGAACTGTTGCCAGTGCTCAAGCTACTTCCATGACTTGGGTTATTTGGATGAATGTTTTGTTGATTGCATCGATTGTTTTCCTCTTCTTGCTCATGTTCCATCTGCAAACATAAAAATAAAGTGTAATGAGTGTATCTACATTGGTGAGAATAATGAAAATTGAAATAAATAATATACATCAATGTAAATTAAATAAAAATGTACCATAGCAAGAAGTGACTCATAAATTGTGCACATGGTTTCAAAACCAAGTCTCATGCCTTGTTGCAACAAGTCTTCTATTGGCGTAGTTCCATACTTTGTTTCCTGCATGTTTTAAACCCCATTATAAATCATAGATTTAATATAAAGGATTTTTTTGTTCTATTAATTATAAACTCAAAGAAGTAAAACAACATAGATACTTACAAATTCCACAATTAATTTTTGATATGCCAACATATACTCACAACCCTTATTTAACCCAATGTCAATCAATTCTTTCAATGGCTCTCTTTTGTATGTAAGCACCTATTTAAAGGCATTTAAGGATGGTTGTTGGAAAACAACTTAAAATATACAAAAATGAAACCTTAAGTTGTTATAAAGAAAATTTAACAATTACTCACAAACTTTGAAATCAACCATTTTCTTCCTTGTCGCCCTGTTTTATTTGTTGAATGAGTTCCATCTTGTTTTCTTTTCTTCAAGAAAATACTTGAAAATTAAAATTTAATGCTAAATTATATATATATATATATATATACAAAATCAATCATAATTATATACACTTGATGCACGTTATTATTAGATGATCCAATTAGATGGATCATCGTGTGATGCAATTAAGTCCATTTCTTTGACCAGCTCCTTATACACTTTTTTGGACATTCCTAATGGCGTGTTTTGCATATTAGCACGTTGATCATTTGGAATTTTCATAATCTTACTGAAAAAGATAATAAACTATTTTTATAATTATATATGAAAACTAAATATAACAAAATAGATATTAATAAATTAATGGTTTGTAATAATATATACATATAATTCTAAAAAATCATTTTATACAATTATGAATATTACCTTTTGAATGATTCTTTTTTGTTGGTGTATGTTTTTGTTATTGCAAGTCTAACATGTCTCATTGACCATTTCTCTATAAATGCATCGTGTAGTTTAGATATAATTTAGTTCTTAGAATTATTGGATCGATTTTTGTATTGTAAGTGGAAAGTATGTCTCTACATTCATTCCACTAGATCCATCATAGTTCTGTAAAAAAATTCCCCCCTTTCATTAACCTCTTGTACCACTCCAGATGAGCTAAGGACCAATTCATCGTCATTTACATGTTCTATAATTTTTATTTTCTTAGAAGGACATTGATCTTTTCATTCATTGTTGTTCCCTGTAGAACATTAAACATATATGAATTAATATATTGTTTGAAGCATGTTATCTAATATTCTTAAGTATATTATTAATGAAAATTAAAAAAAAAAACATATTGAATAATATTTTTTCATTCACTTGATTCATCCATTCCGCAATATTTCTATCTAGCTTTAACCTTCTTCTGCACTTAGATTAGAAATAATCTTATCAACTTTGTTCATTTTGCGGCTCTGCATGACACACACCAACCAATACATATTAGTTAAACTTACATATAACTCAAACATATTAATTTTGTAAAGAATTTACAAAGACCCAACTTTCTCTGCTTTTTTTGATGTGCTATCATTGTGTCGATCAATATTTTTGTTACTAGAGACCTTATGAGACATTTTTTTATCAATATACAACTTGTAGCATTCAATATAGAAGTCATTAAATATATTTTTAAAATAAATCAAATAATTTTCAGCCAAAAGAGCTTTGGTAACCGGTGTGTTTAGAACATTAAACGCTCCGAGAGTTTAAGTTTAATTGTTCAACACCGTCATGGAAAAACAATTTTTAAAAATAGTTTTAAATTATTACAATGTGATTTGTAAGGATAAACGCGTTGGAATGATTTAACGGTGCTACTTGGAAGAGGTGTGTTAGTGCATTATATTACATTGGGAGCAACGGTTAACAGACTAGATAAAATAAAGCGTTATAATGTGTTGGTGTGTTGTATTACACAGGGAGCACCGGTGTATTATATTACAGAGGGTGCACCACGAAACATATAACCATTTAAGAAAAAAATGGAGACGGCTGATAAGGTTTGGATCTAATTCAATAGTTAATTCCCTTACTTTGAAAAACCTTAATTGTGAAGTGGTAGAGGAAGTTAAACCCTAAGGTGAAATTTTGCAGGAAGAAGCAAGGGTTTAAGATAATCATTGAACTTTTTTGTTTTTTATTTGAGTTTTAATTAAATTTAAATAGGAAATCATATCGTAAAAAAAAAATTACTAGTAAAATCTATAGCAATTTTTTTATTATAAACGACTTTAATTTTTATTTTCTGAATTGTGAATAAATCTAACAAAAAATGTAAAATATTTTAACAATAAAATTTAAGATTTTTGCTATCTAGGGTTTTGAGTGAATCGCCATAGATTTCAACTTCTGATCTTTCAACGGATCCAAAATATTTTGCAGCTCCATAGTGCTCTCAGTTTGTCTCTCTTGCAAATGATCTCTCTTTTAATTAAAACATACAAAAATTGTAAACTTTTTTATTAGTAAAATAAACAATACAATTTAAAAAATTTACTATGCATGTTTTTCACTGAATCACCATAACTTTCAGCTTCTGATCTTCTGAATAGTTCCGTTGCTCCAAAATATTTTGCTGCTCCAAAGTATTCTGCTACTACATAGTGCTCCTGGTATGTCTCTCTTGCAAATCACTCGCTTGAAATTTTGGGTAAAATAATGAAATGGTGAATAAATTTTTACTATTTAAAAGGATTTATGAAATTAGATTTCAAAAAATCAATTGTCGCTCATTTTTTAATTTACAAAAAAAAATTACACTTCTTTTTTCAATTTCTCTACACATCGATGCATTCAATAGTCAGATGGCATTAGGAGGCAAGAGGCGAAAATGGCGACCTAGGGTTTAGAGATGGTTTATGGTTTTTTCCTCGCTAGAAATCCATGGTGGGACAGGGCTTTCTCTGTCCCTGCACTACATCTCTTGGGCACTCAGGGGTTGGCCAGCACCCAGCTTACTATGGTTTTTTAGTTTTTCCTGTTCCGTTTTGTTTTGGCGTTTCTGGGGTTCTTTAGGTATAGCCTTCCTGTTTTACTCGCCAAAGAGCTTAACCTTTTCCCTTCGTTTTTTCGGGCTCAATCCATGGTTTCTTCGGGCTCCTCCTTATCCGCAGGCGATTTACGTTCTGGGTAATTTAACCTTTGTTTCCCCTAGATGGTTTCTGGTCCCCCACCGACTTTCCCTCTGGCAGCTGTCAGCCTGTTTCTAGGCGGTTATGGAGGCAAACGTTTTCTCCGTGGCTTCTTCGGAACAGATGTCGATTTGGTCTCAGACCGGAACCTCTGTGGACGATTTCCTCACCTACGAGCATGAACTAGCTTCTGAAGTGGAAGCCCTACCCCCTCTCTCTCAGCAGCTCAATCCCTCCATCTCGGTTGCTCCTGAAGCTGCGGCGATTCGTGATTTCATGGGACCTTTTCCGCCTAGGGCTCCCTTCTCACAGGTTTGGGGCGGTAGCGAGACTGTTTCCCAGGCTCTTCAGCCAGGCACATGACCTCTTCCAGAGGGGTATGCACTGAACAAACCCTCAGTCGAGACCCTAATTGCATCTAACAATAGCACACCGTTTCCTTCAGCGCCTCCTGACCAGGGAACCCCCCCATAAGGAAATTTCATGGATATTGGCATCGTTTCAGGGTTCTTTGACGATTTACATGATAAAGGTCCTTTTCTGGAGAAAGAACAGACAACATTTGTGGCTGGCCCGGAGGATAGAGCGGCGGCAGCCCCGAACAAGATTTCTTCAGGGCCTTCAAAGAGGAAGAAACGCCTACCCTTGTGCAACAACGAGCTCTTCTTGAAACTTGCCGAAGACACACCTTTCAGTGAGGCAATGGACTCGGCTGAAAAGGTTCTAGTTGGACGGGTTAGGGGCAGGCACTATAGTGTCGAACGGTTACAGAAGTGGACGATGGAGGTCTGGGGACATCACCTGTCGGAACCCCCCCAAGTACAAACATTTGTGAGGGGTTGGTTTGCTCTCCGTTTCAAAACCATTGCCCAAACTAATTGGGTCCTCACAACGATTTGGCACATTGACTAGGCACCAGTCCTCCTTCGCAGATGGACTCCGATGTTCGACCCTAAGAATGAAAAGGAGGGGACTGGTCCGGTTTGGGTTCGACTACCAGGTCTTCTTGTTCATTTCTGGTCAGAGCAGATTTTCAGACAGATTGGGGATGCCATGGGCACGTTCATTACATATGACGAATCATACCTCTCTACAGGGAAAATGGCTTATGCTAGAATCTTGGTTCACTTGGACCTCTCTGGTGGACTCCCGGAATTCATCAACATTCAATGGAGGGACTCGTCTCGGAGACAAATGCTAGATTATGAAGGGGTTCCCTTCAGGTGCAGGCGCTGCCACAAGGTGGGGCACCTTTTTAAAGATTGCCCACTGAACAAGTGGAATAACAGGCACTCGAAGAGGTATTTGCCCCATATTTCACCGGTTCAGGATGCTCTCTCACAGGGAGCCCCCGCAAGAGATGGTTTGCCTCGTGCCACCGATGATTTCCATCGCTTATCCACTCCTCTCTCTGGGGGCACTGGCACTTTTTCGAGTCAGGGTATGCATTCAGCGGAGCTGGCTGAAAACACTCCGAGGAAGCATGGTCGCCCGCCGCTTCGCCCACCTCCTCCGGCTCCTGGTTCAGCAAGGACGGCCTCGGGTTACTCCTTATCTTCGGGTATGCTTTCCTCTCCCTTACCCGCCTCAAATTGCTTTTCTGATATTCATAATATAATATCCGAACAGTCTTTGAGTCTGGGTTCTGATGTAAATCTGGAGACCCCTGTTCCTTGCAATTGTGCCATCTCCCCTCCCCTCACCGCTTTAGCCCCCACGCCCCCTGTCCTGCTTGATTCCTCCCCCCCGTTGACCACGACCTCTTTGGTGGAGTCATCTGCCCCTCGATACCTCACCCGGTCTCACTCGAGGCTTTCGTCTATGGACCAGGTTGGACTGGACATCCTCCACCCTCCCCCGGCTACCAAATCCTCCCGAGGTTGTCCTTTTGATATTAAAATTGCACAAGCCCAAGTGGATGTTGACATTGCTTTGGGAAAGAAATCCACTATCACTGGGTTCTTAGAGCAAGAACAACCCTGCCTGAACCCCCTCCAAAAAACTAGCACTCTGCTAGCTCCTCTCTGCCGACTCTTTGGATATCATTTTCCTCCAGGAGACTTTGGGACTTGCCAGTGATATTGTGAGAACCCTGGAACCTTTTCTTCCGGGCTGGAGTTTTACAGGTTTGGATGCACTTGGCTGATCTGGAGGTCTATTGTTAGGCACAAATAATCGATCTATTAAAGTGACCAGCTGCTGGGGTGGGAGAGGTTTTATTGGGGTCGATGTTCACTCTGCAGAGTTGGGGACCTCTTTCAGAATTGCCAATATTTACGGTCCCTGCCTAAATCGCCCTGTTTTCTGGGAACACCTTCTAGATTCGGAGAAATTCTCTGCAGGCAACCTGATTGTAGGTGGGGATCTAAATTTTTCCATTGGTTTTGCCGAATCTTGGGGTCAGCGGGCACAATCGGACCCTCTCTCAGACTACTTCTCGTCTATCCTGGAACTCCACCATCTGATAGACATCCCTGTTGCGAAATTACAGGCCACTTGGAGAATAATCGGGTGGGGGATAGTGGCCTTGCTAGGAGGTTGGATCGTTCCTTGGTGAAGGAACAGATCATGGATTTGGGCCACATTGTTAGATAATGGGTGGGTACCGGAGGGCTCTCGGATCACCTACCAATCTACATGGAGATAGGACGTGGAAGCGAAAAGCCGAAGGGTCCTTTTAAGTTCAGTACTACCTGGCTAAGGGATGCTTCTTATATCAGCATGGTCACAGATTTTTGGAAATCAAACCCTCCAGGGGTTGGAAGCTCAGTTACGACTGGTTTTATCAATAACTTAATAGAGCTGAGGAAATTGTCTAAATTGGGCCCATCATAAAAGACTACAGGATGACCATTCATTGGCACAAATTGAGAAAGACCTGGAGTTTTTTGAAAAAGATCAAGGGGGTCTTTATAGATCGGAGGAGCACAAGAATCATATCACATCTATAGAAATTTTGAATAATAAACACTTATTCACAGATATTATCTCGATCATACACTATTACGGAATACATGCACAATACATAATCTCCTCTACGTTGATCATCAATTTAGCAGCATTAAAAACAATGAAACATCAATTGCATGCACACATTAACACAGTATGTATCCCGAGGAAAGCTTACAGCTGAAAACCCCACACTATCTGTATATTAATGATTGAGAACATGTAACATTACATAGTACAATACTCCTCACAAGTACTCAGTACTATCTCCACCTGTTACACAAAATACAGCTCAGATCTGATCTCCAAATCTCCTCCGATGCTTGCCTGCCTCCACTGCACAATCCTGCAAGAGAATGAATGAATCCAAACTCGTTCCAAGTTCTATTTGCCTTGGAAAAATCACTCACACTGGAAATCACATGAGCACAGGCTATTCTACTGGGCATATTTTGTGCAATACTCATTGGCATACTCAATACATTGCTTGTGCAAATTCTCATGCACAACTATAGTCACAACTGATAGCAATCTCAACCTCTAACACCTGTCCCTATTGAACTGTACATGCATTGAGTTAACTGATGTATTCTTCAGTTGCATTATGAGTTAATAATTAGTGAATTAATTAATAACTAATTCACACAACTCATCACTTAGTCTATTGGCCAGTTAGACTAAATACAACTAGTTCAACTAAGTCAAACTGAACACAACTCCATTAACTGCTCATCCAACTCCACAGAACTCACATGCATGAGTTCTAACTGATGTCATGCATGTAATAGCTCAACTGACTCATAAGAAAAGCATATTTCCTTCTGGCAGCTGCATGTGCCACATCTGTAGCTCAAACTGAAGTGCTCCAAGAGGATAAGATAAAGTTTATAGTCTAAATATTATTATGAGACAATAATATTTGACTTTTCTATTTTTGACTAGCAGTCTAAAAATAGACTCTGATCACTCCTGTTGTGATCCAAAAATAGAAGTCCATCTATTTTTCCCAACATGACCAATCATCCATAAACAGCATCCTGCAACTCATAGACCATGATCCATATGTCTAAAAATAGACTTTGCACCAAAACTTGCATGCGGGACCACTTAGTGAAGGCGACTCCTTTCCACTAAGCTCCATCATCTTGTTGCATTCTCAACAAGCATTTCTTGTTGCACACTTTTCAACACTCCCTCTCAACAAGAAAGGCTTCCTCTCAAACCCGATCCTATAACTCTGGAATGTTCTGCATGCAACACATCTGCCCGGTCCACTTTTCTCCAACAATACTTGGAACAAAAACATTCCCAACTGACCTCTCTGTTGGGCTAGGAACATACTCTGATGTTGAAGCTCTACCTGCTGCTGACAAGTGCTCCCTCTATGACATCTGCGCTACTGCAACATCTCCATGCATCTCGCACCATTGCACACCTCTCTGTGCCACCTAGCACTGTGCAAAACACTTGTGCCTCTCGCATTGCTGCAGCCTGCATGTTATGCGTTGTCCTGGGATTCCCTACACTATCGCTCTCTCTGCCGCTCCAGCCGCATCTGTCTCTACCCAATCAATCAGTTCTTGCTACTCCACATCGGGCTCCCATAGCAAGGTCTCATCCAAGAGGTTGGGTACCTCAAGGATCCTACCCCTCCTCCTTGGGACGATCAATCCACATCACCCCACCTCCTACCTGGAGGTATGGCTGCATACGATCCCTCAGCCCACCTGGCTCGAAGTTTCCCCCTACTGGAGGTCTCTGCATGAGTAGATGTCTCTACTCGATCTCCTCTCAGCTTCCCTTGTTGTGGCTGCTCCACAACCTCCTGAAGCTGATGCACCAATCGTGGCTCCTCCACAATCGTCTGAGACTTCTTCTGGCTCTGCATGTTGACAGGTAATATACCCTCCTTCTCAACCACCAAGTCTCCATCAGTTGCCTTACTGCTCAAGGCTTTGCATGCATCTTGAACCTCAAGATCATACAGGTTCTTGACCTGTGAACCAATCTGCTTCACCTGTCTAGTGATGATGTGTCTAAGGAAAACCTTTCCCTTACCAAAGACTACATCATAGCCTCTGTCTTCCAGCATCGCGATCGACACCAAGTTTCTCTTCAGTCTGGTACATACTTGACATCGGTTAAGGTAAGGCGAGCTCCATGCTCCCTCTGAAAAATAACCCTGCCTACACCTGAGACACTATACTTCTCATCATTACCCATCCCTATGAGTATCTGGAGATCTTTCTCCTCCAAAGTACTGAACAAACTTTTGTCACCGGTCATGTGGAAAGAAGCTCCACTGTCAAGAAACCAACCACTTCCCACCATGGATGAAACCATGCATGCGAAGAGTGTGAAGTCCAACTCAAACTGTGAAGCAAGTGAGGCTGCCTCACCTTCAGATCCTTCCCCGGATCCCTTCTTGGACTTCTTCTTTGGGCAATTAGTAGCATAATGGCCCAACTCATGACAACGAAAGCATCGCACCTTCGACTTGTCAACCTTCTTCCCATCATTGGAAGAACTGGATTCGGAAAGAGAAACCTTCCCCTTCCCCTTCTTCGCCTTACTCGCTAAGGCACAGTTCTCCTCATCATGCATAGATGAAGAACTATCTCTGGTGCGCCGTCTAATCTCCTCTTGCACAAGATCCGACCAAAGTCTCTCCCATCCTGGCAATTTCTCCCTTCCATTCACCGAGTCCTGGTAGCTATTCCAACTCTTAGGAAAGCCAATGAGTGCTAGACTCACCATATCCTCATCCTCAATAGTTACCCCCACACTTCCCAGCTCATCCTGGCATTGGGTGAACTTCGTGAGATACTGGGGCATACTATCTCCATTCTCACACCTAATGTTTATGAGTTTATCCTTGAGTGCCAACTTCCTTTGGTCGCTCTTGCTTTGGAATAATTCTGTCAACGTTTTCCACATCAAATATGGAGAATCCTTTCCATGGAAGCTGGACACAATGTGATCCCTCAAGCCCTCCAATAGAATCCTTCGACACTTTGTTGTCTTCTTTTGCCAATCCCCGACTTGAGCAGCATCAGTAGGTTTTGGGACATCCGCATCTATGAACTCCTTCAACCCATTATCATCTAACACCGCCTCCATCCTGTCCTTCCATGCAATATAATTCAAGCTGCCCTCAAGGGCATACTCCAATCGCAATCCGTTGAAAGACATTTCAACTTTGACACCAAGAAAACACTGCTGCAAATTCGAATTCCACTAGCTCAAAAAACTCAACCGCTTCTGATCTAAAATTCGTGAGAACAAAGTATTTCTTGTACAGAGATCGGCTGTATGGGCATTCACCGGATATCTCACCTTCCAAAAGAAGGATGAATCCAAAGGCTACCTGGCCCGATCACAGACTCTGCCTGAAGAAATAAAATGTAAACACTTTCTGAATAATAGATCTGATGATCAATACAGCACAGATATCATGTAGAACTTCTTCTACAAATCAGCTTGCTCCGATACCATGTAGAAATTTTGAATAATAAACACTTATTCACAGAGATTATCCCGATCATACACTATTGCGGAATACATGCACAATACATAATCTCCTTTACGTTGATCATCAATTTAGCAGCATTAAAAACAATGAAACATCAATCGCATGCACACATTAACACAGTATGTATCCCGGGGAAAGCTTACAGCGGAAAACCCCACACTATCTGTATATTAATGATTGATAACATGTAACATTACATAATACAATACTCCTCACAAGTACTCAGTACGATCTCCACCTGTTACACACAATACAGCTCAGATCTGATCTCCAAATCTCCTCCGCTGCTTGCGTGCCTCCACTGCACAATCCTGCAAGAGAATGAATGAATCCAAACTCGTTCCAAGTTCAAATTACCTTGGAAAAATCACTCACACTGGAAATCACGTGAGCACAGGCTATTCTACTGGGCATATGTTGTGCAATACTCATTGGCATACTCAATACATTGCTTGTGCAAAATCTCATGCACAACTATAGTCACAACTGATAGCAATCTCAACCTCTAACACCTGTCCCTATTGAACTGTACATGCACTAAGTTAACTGATGTATTCTTCAGTTGCATTATGAGTTAATAATTAGTGAATTAATTAATAACTAATTCACACAACTCATCACTTAGTCTATTGGCCAGTTAGACTAAATACAACTAGTTCAACTAAGTCAAACTGAACACAACTCCATTAACTGCTCATCCAACTCCACAGAACTCACATGCATGAGTTCTAACTGATGTCATGCATGCAATAGCTCAACTGACTCATAAGAAAAGTGTATTTCCTTCTGACAGCTGCATGTGCCACATCTGTAGCTCAAACTGAAGTGCTCCAAGAGGATAAGATAAAGTTTACAGTCTAAATATTATTATGAGACAATAATATTTTACTGTTTCTATTTTTAGCCTAGCAGTCTAAAAATAGACTCTGATCACTCCTGCTGTGATCCAAAAATAGAAATCCATCTATTTTTCCCAACATGACCAATCATCCATAAACAACATCCTGCAACTCATAGACCATGATCCATATGTCTAAAAATAGACTTTGCGCCAAAACTTACCTGCGGGACCACTTAGTGAAGGCGACTCCTTTCCATTAAGCTCCATCATCTTGTTGCATTCTCAACAAGCATTTCTTGTTGCACACTTTTCAACAACATCCCTTTTCTCGGCTCGTGGTAAACTCCTAAAAGATAAAGAAGACAAATGGAGATTAAGGAGCAGGGCCATCTGGATTCAAGAAGGTGATGCTAATTCTAAATTCTTTCATAAATTTGCTAACGGGAGGAAAGCTGTCAATACAATCTGGTAAATGCAAGATGATCAAGGAAGGACAGCACATACTTCCCCCCAGCTCACCGCTCTCGCTACCTCCCATTTTAAACATGCCTACAGGGACCCAGGGGAGACTAACTTAGCTAAGATTATCAGGGTTGCACAGCGCTTCCCTCAATTCGTGGATCAGGATGAAGAGGAGGTTCTGATTCAGGAGGTCACTCTAGGGGAACTGGAGGATACCATGAAGGGTTTCAGCAAGGACAAAAACCTTGGCCCTGATGGATGGACCATAGAATTTTACCTGGATTTTTTTTATTTGATTGGACAGGATCTGCTTAGAGTGGTGGAGGAGTCTAGGGTTTCGGGTCGGATGGAATCTGCCATCTCATCCACTTTCATTGCTCTGATCCCGAAGGCAGACACCCCGTCCACTTTTGCTGATTTTCACCCTATTTTGCTTTGTAACTGTCTGCATAAGATTATTGCTAAAATTATTGCTAACAGATTAAAGCCCATTTTATCTAAACATATCTTGCCTGAACAATTTGCTTTCCTAAAGGATAGACAAATACATGAAGCGATTGGAACGACTCAGGAGGTATTACACTCTCTTCACAGCAGGAAGGGCAAAGGTATGATAATGAAGGTGGATTTATCTAAAGCTTTTGACTGGGTGAACTGGTTATATCTGAGAATGCTGCTTACTCACCTTGGTTTCCCTTTCATTTTCATTAAATGGATTATGGGATGTATTATTAACATTCCTTTCAGTGTTTTGGTCAACGGGAGTGCATCCCCTTTCTTCTTGTCGACTCGTGGCCTTAGACAGGGGTGTCCTCTCTCCCCTCTACTATTCCTCTTAATCATGGAAGGCCTTGGTCGGTTAATTACAGAGGAGCATCGGAGAGGCAGATTTTCTGGCATTAAGATCACCGATGGCTGCACGCTCACCCACTTACTTTTTGTGGATGATGTGCTGATTTTTCTCAATGGCAGTGTGGGGGACATAACCTCGCTCAGAGATATATTTTCCTCATTTCAACAGACCACTGGTATGATCATCAATGAAGGAAAATCTTCTTTGACGGTCGCGACCTGCACCCAGCATGAAATACATTACGCACTCCACAGATTTAATTTTACTTTGCTGGCTCTGGAGGAGGGGCTGAAATACTTGGGATATAAGCTAAAGCTGATTGGTTATAAGATTACAGACTGGACTTGGCTCATTGCTAAGTTGGAAAAGCGGCTAAATACTTGGTACTTAAGATTCTTATCCCATGCAAGTCGCCTGACTCTCATCAAGAGTGTTCTCGAAGCAACTCTGGTTTATTGGATGTCACTAGCCTGGATCCCCAGAGGTATTCTGGCAAGAATTCAAAATCTTTGCTACATATTCTTATGGAGGGGCAATCAGCCGAGAAGAATTTTTGCTTGGGTCAAATGGGATGCTCTCACCCTTCCAAAAAAATGGGGCGGTTGGGGGATCAAAAAGCTTGATGATTTCTCCTCAGCCTTGGCTGCTAAACTTGGTTGGCAGTTGGTTGTTTCGGACAGCCTTTGGACTAGAGTAACCTACTCGAAATATATCGCCCCTGCTCATGTTCTGGAATGGATTAGAAGACTGGCTAGGCTCTGCTCTGGCATTTCAATCATCTGGAAGGCTGTCCTGAAGGCCTTGGATCCCATTCGTGCGGGCATCACACGGAGAATAAAATCTGGGAACAAGGTTCACATTGGCATTGACCCGTGGATTGGTTGCGGCAATATGCACAGACTACCGGCCGAACTCTTATTGTACCTAAGGGAGCAGCATATCACCCACCTTGAACACATAGCTGATGATTTTAACACCTCGTTTCTTCAACAGGCTTGGAAATCTGATCTTCACCTCAACATTCCCCCTCCCTAGCAGCAGCACTGGAGAGACTATATACAAGCCCTGCTAGAGGCTCATATCAGGCTGACAGAGGGTGATGATGAGATCATCTGGGTGCTGGCAAAATCAGGGCGATACACTCCAAAGGCGGGTTACACTGTTCTGGCGGAGCCGCGTAAGCCCCCCATGCTACAAAAGTGGTGGAAACACCTCTGGAAACTCAAGGCGCCTCCTCGATCAAGACTTTTAATGTGGTGCATCCTTCGTAATAGAGTTCCTACGGGGGACAACCTGATGAAGCGTTCCTTCTTGGGCCCACACTGGTGTCATTTCTGCAACAGGGACGGTGAATCTGCTTCCCACATCTTCCTAAATTGCCTGAACATCCGCCACTTTTGGAACCTTGTCTCATCTGTCATTCCTTCCCCTTATACCTGGCTTCCGGGCACCCTGGACGCGGCCTGGATCGATTGGTATTCTTCTGTTTCTCCCACCAAATTGAGGAATCTCCCCTTATTATTCTGTTGGGCTGTCTGGATTGCCTGTAATCATCTCATTTTTCATAATTCCCCTCCTTGGTGGCCTAGTTTGGCTGCCTTGATCAAAGCTGACTTCGACCTCATCCCGGATGACCCCCCTATTTCTCGTCCCCGCATCATCTCTCCTGAACTGATTGATCCTACCCGACCCTGGGCTTTCTTTGACGGGGCCACACAAGAAGTTGGGTGTGGGAGAGGGGCTATCCTTCACCTTTCTGAGAGGCACTCCTTCAAGCTATCCATGGGTCTGTGGGGGGGAACAAATAATTTTGTTGAACTCTCAGCAGCCTATTTCATCATCCGATTTGCATCAGAGAAGAACTGCCATGCTCTTCAACTGTTTGGTGACTCAATGATTGTCTGCGACTAGCTGAATAAGCGTTCCTGTTGCTGGTCTTTTTCATTAAGACACATACTTGATGAAGCTTTAAGACTGATCTCCAATTTTGACTCCTTCTCATGCAATCACATCTACAGGGAGCGGAACTCCGAGGCTGACCGCCTTTCCAAAGAAGGCGCGAACAAGGGGCAAGGCATCTGGCTGATTATGAAGCTGATCGATGGAGCTAGTTACCAGTACTATCATAGACCATTTATGGACATAATGGTCTAATTTTTGGACAGTTTCTTTATCAGATTATGTACATATTTTACTTTACTGTTTATGTATTGTTCAGTGGCCAATATGATTGGCACTATTACTTTTTTGGTATTATCCCCCTGCGTGGACCAGATAATACATATTCTGATTGTTTATGATACTTTCTATGAACTCCTCCCAGACTATGTTGGGTCTACTACCCAGATGTTTTTCGGTAGTAGTTTTTGATATTTTCATCTTTGCTTCTGATCGATGAAAATATTGGCATATGCATATGCATCTACAAAATGTAATTTCTTCCATAAATGAAATTACGAATTTTTCCATGGAAAAAAAATATAAAAAAAAAATAAAAATAAGAATAAAAATAAAAAATAAAAAATAAAAAATTCAATAGTCAAGTGCACCGATGCGTTTATAAAAAAAAATGCACCGGTATTCCCGAGGCGCCAATTTTTTTTAACGCATCAACATGTTACATTTTATTTTATTTTTCGAAATCCGGAAATGGTGTGATTATTTTATTTAACGCAATGGTGTGGTTTCTATTTAAAAGCATTAGTGCTCAGATTGTTATATGAGCATCAAGTTTGTTGAATTCATTTTTAATTTTTAAATCAGGAAATAGGTGTGTAGTGGTGCTTTTTTTTAACGCATCAGTGTGTTTTTGTAGAAGAGCATCGATATGATAGCATATTTTTTTTGGAATGTTGGAAACCAATGCGGGTATTATTTGAACGCCCTGGTGTTGTTAATGTTTTAAATGCATCAGTGTTCTTTGTTCTGATAAGTGCACCATTTTGGTTTAAAAGTTATCTAAAATTTTAATTTCACATAAAATGGCATATTAATCTCAAATTATCCTTTAGAATGCATCCACATGAATTACAGTAGTTCATAGTATACATTTTCTTCTTAAAGTCGTCATATTCTTGAAAAATGGTTTCAAAACAGTATTGAAATTCATATTGTGGTTATATGGTTATTGAGATTAATTTTGGATATGCACACAAAATTTTATTTCAGATGTTTCTCAAATGCAAGGGCAAAATATCAATAATATCAAATGGTCAATTCTTTAAATTCTAGCTCATTTCATATTGTTGATCAAATTCCTTCATGGAGTTCTCCCTTTCCATCTCCAGTAAGTTCAAATTTTATTTATATTTTGATTATCTAATTGAATTTATTTATTTTAATCCATGTCAATTTGAATAAAAATGTATCCAAATTTGCAAGAACATGATTCAAAATCGAGTTCAGATGCAGAATATATTACTCTATATTTGCAAAAAATGTTGGAAGCTCTTATCAGGAGCAACATATTGCAAGAAATTGGTAGATGAAAATGGAAAGCCTCTTCACCCTGCCAATTGGAACATGGCATCTTCCAGCCGCAATCCTGGATCAACGATGGTAATAATTGTTTGGTATAATGTAATTTCAACAAACTAATTGCATTGACATGCTTATTAATATCATTGATATTGTACTAATGACGTTCAATATTTTTTGAAATTAGGATTCTAGTGATGATGAGCGACCCACCTACCATCTTCCAGAGCACCCCACTACAATGTCAACTCGAGAGAAGGTTGCATTAAGAGCAAGAATCAGAGAGGAAGCATACAAAGAATGGTTGAATCAACCACCTATTCAATTCCCACTACGTCCAAATTCACCAATTAGGAATGACTACAGCAATAGTAGTTCTTCATCACAAGTTGGCAATGGAGGCAATCAAATGGAGGTTGGTATGGATGATTACTTACGAGATACAATTTTCATGGAGGCAATGTTGTTAGATTCATTATAAAACAATGAGATAGGGGATGATTCTCATATCACTGATACCTTATTCGAAAGCCTGAAATTTGCTTCCACCACCCTTCTCTTTGGACCTGGAGGCAAGTCAAAGTCTACTCATTTGGGGAAAACGATGTTGTTGTACAATCTGAAATCAATTTTTGGCATGTCAAATGCATGTTTCTTAGAAATATTGAGGTAATTGACTTGCATGATCGATCGAATTCCTTGTATTTTGTGACACAATAAAATTTATAAATGGTCGATTTTATGAATGTTAAATATTGACATTGTGCAATTATATTCCCCGCCAATAGTAGGATATTCAAAGACAAGGTTCTTTTGAGTGATAATGTCTTATCGGGTAGTTCCGAAGAGGAAAAGCAGTTGTTGAAAATATTGAAATTGAAGCCATCAACAAATTCATTATTTAGAATATAGCAGCGACACAACTGTGGGTTGCATTTTATGAAGAGAAGATGAGGAAATGGGACAGTGACAGGAAATAATTCAAATGGTTGAATGGTAGAAGTGTGCCTTATCTTAATAATTTAAAAGAAAATATGTCAATGACATGCCCTAACATTTGGGTTGTTAAAGCATCTGGTCGTTACCTGTGTGCTGAAGAGTATGTGCTAAACATAGGGATTGGGTGCAACAACTCGGTAATTATATTCTCTTTCTATACAATTTTAAATTCATACTACACCTTTGAATTGTAACATCTATATATTTTTTTATTTTTAATTATGTTCGGGTTATTAGACACATTACATTGTTTATTTTTCACTTTTTTATAGGTGTATTTGTACCCATCTATGTGGGCATATGGACATAATTTTCAAATGGAGGATGTCGATGATGGATGCATGACACAAGACTATGGAGTGGAAGTCGAGTTCGACCAATCTAGTCGTGTTAGCCACTATGATCAAAACCTAATGCATGGGACATTAGGTTACGTTGAAAAGCTACAAGAGATCATTTAAGTGGACTTCTCTTCGTTCCAATGTGTTATTTTTAGGTGCAAGTGGTTGGACACCTTTGATTAGAATAATTTAAAGGAAGATCGTGATAGTGGGCTGATATCAATCAACTCTAAAAAGATGTGACATGAAGCTAGGGAGCCTTATGTTTTCCCAAAACACTAAAACTAGGTGTTTTTTTACCCAGATGTGTTGGATAGGGATTGGTAGTTCATAATAAGACATGCCACTTGATCAAAACATATTTTTGAGAACAATAGTGTTATCATGCCAAGCGAGGAAGATAATCTGGGTGATGACAATGTAGAGTGATATGTACTTGTGCTATTTCATCATTTATACTATTGTTGTATGTTTTTGTTGATTAGCTAGGAGAAATATGAAAAACATGAATTTTAGTGACCATCTCGTGATAAGTATGTGGAAAAAATAATAATTCCGAAGTTGTTCATTAAGATATAATCAAATATATTATTTTTCAAAAGTTTAAATCTAATTTATTATCATTTTTGTAATATTTCACTCATATTTATTATTAAAAAGAGTTAAATTTAAACTAATAACTTCACATGAAGCCTTATTATTAGGAAATATCCAACTACAAGTAACTTCACATGATCCTCATCTTTAGAGAGAGAAATTTCTAATTTAAATTGGTAAGAGTTGCAATAAATTTTAAATTTACCCCGGATGCGGGTGAAGAGGTGGTAAATGGCATGGAGCCACATGCCAAGAGGACGATGCCACGTGAAGAGGACGAAGGCTTTAATACCATAAGCCTCCGCTCCAAAACACCTTAATGCGCATTAATGCTGGCTGACGGCGAGGGAGAAGCGCATTCATGGCGCTCTGGTTCCGAGGGAAGGCCGCGGAGGTTAAGGATGGAGCAAGAATGTTGCAGCGACATTCTTGGCGAGTTCTGGTTCTGCAGACGAGTGAGAACATTCTCTGCACTTGGACGCTTCTGGAGATTTGGCATTTGTTTTGTAGAGCGGACATTCTGGGCAGCTTCTCTGTTCATATGGCAAGAACTAGAGAAAGACAGCCATGTCGAAGAGGGCCTGGTCGTGGGGCACCTTCTCGCCCTCAAGCAGTGGCAGAAGGGTATCACCAGTGCTGTTGCTGTTGTAGTTTACGTCGGGCTGGAATCCCCCACCTGCAAGTATCTCAATTCGTGGATACCTCCGACCCGAATGAGAGACCGCCAAGGCAGCTTGAAATCCCAGCAATCGGCACTGCGGTATTCAAGTTGGGCAACTTCAATGCCCATGTTTCCATCCTCTTTGTCAGAGAGGCAGAGCCGGACCTCGAGGGGGCAAGCAATCAGGAATTGCCTCCCGCGAATCCGCTGGACCAAGGCGTGGCTCAAGCAGAAGATGCAAGAGGGAAGGCGCCTATCCAGACTCAGACGCAGGAGGCGTCATCGTCCAAAGCGGGCGCGAACAAGGACCAGGATGACACCTTTGAAGGCTACCCGATCGTGGAGATGGACCTGGCCGACTTGGAGCCAGACGAATAACTCTATCATCTGCCCGCCCTTCAGGTCCTTTTTTGATGCACCCGGTCTTGGTTGTCTGATCATGTTTGGTCTTCTGTCTTGGTCACTTGGTCTTATGTCTTGGTCGCATGTTAGCTTGGTCTCGTTCTGGACGCTGATTATGTATGGTCCTGCTCTGTTTTCAATTTTGATCCTGCTCTGTTTTAAATTTCATCATCAAGTTTATTATGGAAGTCTGGTAACTTACAGGGTCGCCCCTGCGTGGGTAGTGTTTTTGGATCTCAGCCCCTGCGTGGGTAGTGTTTCAGTGTCTCAGCCCCTGCGTGGGCACTGTCTATGTTAAAACAAGGGCTTTTTGTTGAGGTTTTGGGGTATCCAGCGCTCAATGCACGCCTTTGTTGGCTGCAATGTCATAGTGCCATCGCTGGCCTGGAAAACTTGTTTCACTGCATGTAATTTCTCTATGTACATAATATAATTTCCTAGAGTAGTATTATCGATAAAAAAAAAAAAAAAAATTAAATTTAAATTGTTTGAAAATCTCATAACTTTAGCAATAAATTAAATTTTATAAAAATAGAATTTTTTAAGTTATATCAAATCTAAGTTAATTGCGCAGAGAAGCGCTCTACAACTCAACATGGAAGAGATGTTTTCATGTAACGTTACATTTTAAAAAATAAAATAATAATTTAAATTAACAAATAGTAATAACAAAAGAAATTAATGTCGGCCATAATTACAATACTTCAATTTACACCTTAAACTTATATAAATTTATGTAGATATATAAAGTAACCGAAAGTAAAAACAAAAAAAACAAAAGAAATTAATGTCGGCCATAATTACAATACTTCAATTTACACCTTAAATTTATATAACTTTATATAGATATATAAAGTAACCGCAAAAAAAAATAAATTAATTAATTAATTAATTAAAAAATAAATAAATATTTGTTTTTATTATGATGAAGAAAAGTAATGATTAAAAATATAATTTACTTTTTACTACAAGGAAGAAATGTAATTTTTTCACGTGACAAGAAATAGTATTATTGATATTACATTATGTGTAATTCATTCTATGTTCCATTTACATGTGATATTTAAAACAAAAATATGTTTATAAGAAAAAGTATTTTACATAACAACCATAAGTAAAATATTTCAATGTTCATATTAAATAACATAATTTTATAGATACTTTATATAGAAAAAAGTAAAGTAATTTAAATTGAAAATTTTCTTATATTTTCACTTTAGTGAGAAAGATTGAGAAAATTATTATTCCATTAAAAGTTTCTTTTTAATTCAATATATGAGAGATATTTGTAAATTTTTCAATGTTTAATATGGATTTGACATGTAATATTTTACAAAATATTAATAATAAAAATAATTAAATGTATACATATAGGAAATATTATGAGGGGGCATATTTTAACATTCTAATGTGGAAAACGTGAATTATAAATAAAATATTTCAATTTCAACTACATATATATTATAGCAGCCTAAATCCATATCAGCCTAATTTTACAATTATAGTTTCAACCATACTAAACTTTGTAATTTATAAAAATATATTTGCATTTTTTTAAAGTCAGTTTGCATGTAATTTCATATAGAAATGTTTGATATAAGTTCACCAATACATAATCTATGATAAATATTATTTCATAAAAATAAGCATCATGATGATAACCATCTAACAATCATAAACATCATCTAAGATACACATTCAAATTCACTACTATCATCTATTGTAAGATAATCTTCGGCAAAATCACATAACGAATCTTTTGTCGACGCGTTTCGAACCAACCAGTGTGGTTCATCGTCCTGACGATGAACCACACTGGTTGGTTCGAAACGCATCGACAAAAGATTCGTTATGTGATTTTGCCGAGGACGATGAACCACACTGGTTGGTTCGAAACGCATCGACAAAAGATTCGTTATGTGATTTTGCCGAAGATTATCTTACAATATTATGGATCACAGAAGTCTAAATTCTACTATCATCTAATTATACGCACCTATAACACATATAAACGTCATTAGCTAGCACACAAATCTAATAATCTAACAGGGCATCATCATCGTGATCACATCTAACAAATCACAAACATTCTAATCTAACATCATCACCACACACATCCTCAAATTAATATAACACCATATATATATATATATATATATATATAGCCAAATAAGTGCAAACAAATATCCAATAAAACAGACGTAGTGTCGGCTAGTTTGCAGTAGAAAACAATGGATGGTTAATTATTGCATGATCAATGTCTGTCGAACTCAGTTGAGGTGGAGGAGGAGGTGGTTGGTTTGCATGAGTAGAAGATGATGGATGGTCATCTAAGTTTGTGCCCTCAACACGGTCTGGTGAACTCTGAGTTAGAAGAGGAGGTGGTTGGTCTATTATGTCAGGAGAAACATGAGGCACATCCTCTAGCTCTAACATCTCGTCATCATGCAACTGAGAAGGTGTACTGCCATATGGACCATTGACACCATGACAACCATGATCTAATGGGGTGGTACTACCAAAAGCATCATTATCGCCACCCTCATCATCATCATCACCCACATCTGGTTTATTTGATGTTGCATGATGCTGGACTACATTCCTCATCATTTTCAATACCCTACTAGCTCTGATAATATTCTGCATAAGAGACATCATCTGTTGCATACAGTCCCTGTACAGACCCACAAAACTAGGATCTGTGATGATATCTCAAGCCCTCACAGGGTTGACTCCCGCATCAAACAAAACCCTAGCTAATCCGTCGCAGTACTCCATATGAACTCACAAACTAGCCCTATAGCCTCGGACGCCCATGCCCCCCTAAGGATGTGCCTCACCCTCTTGGGCCTCACCCATCTGCTCATCTCCTCCGACATCTGGTGGGGGAGGAGGCATATCCCCATCAAATGTGTCAATGTCTACAAAATATATAGTACAGAAAAATAATTAGACAATTTCATTAAACAATTTAATAAAATAATTTAAAGAACGTGTTAGAATAATTTTTATTCTAATTCATTAAAATAAGAAAATTAAACTAGATTAATTCAAATAAATCATTAATAGTACCTCTATCATTTGGAGACTCAGCCATTGTGAAGAAGATGTTGAGACACCTTATCCAATCAATCCCTGCGTATGGAAACACCAATGTGAATAATGCATGGTCAACCTCACTGCCTAGTAGCACCAGTGCCTCGGGAGAAATCTTGGCTAGAAACTCCAACAAGCCCCTTTTGGGTATCATCTACCCCCACATGTGCATCTGAACCTTAGTGATCAACCTAGGACGGTAACAGTCAAATGTAGGCCTCATCTCTGGAAACCTCTCAAAAAATAAACACAAAAACTCAAAAGTGAAAGGGAAGGTCTCCCTCCCATGTCTCAATGCATGAAATCTATATAAAGCCATGAAAAACTACCTCAAAAAAATGGCAGACCATTTAATACAATGCGGCATCTAATCAAAGAATCAATATAATAAAAAATAAGGCAACTGATGCACTTCCCGTCACTACTAGAGTGTGAAATGGTCGTGACTAATAACGAGTGACACCTAACCTCCTCTGCAAAAAAAAATAAGAAATCTTTATCTATCTACCATGGACCTAAAAATCTGATGGACAAACCGCATGAGGCCTGACATATCTTTGAGTGTATGCAATTTGACTCTTAGCTGCAACACCATGGGGGACATCAGGGAACTAGGGAAAATCCTCCCCTCTCCTGGATAAGCTAGAGTTAAAGTATATGTCCTCCTCAGTGGCCCTATACCATGTCGTAGGACCAACACAAAAAGCTTGCTTCTGGGCACTCCATCGGTATATCAGATGTGCCAATAAAACAGAGTGCACCTTCAGGGATGTAGCCTCCTCATAGTACTTGAGGGGGCCTACATTCCTCAAGAGAACTTGGGTCGTTGCAGTGATAAGGCGAGGGTATAAATCCTTCTCCCTCTATCTAGCTTTCCATGTTCAAACCATATTGTATGGGTACGTCTGCTACTGCTCCCTCTGTTGACGCCTTTGTTACATGATTGACGTATAAAATATATCAGCCTCATACATAAAATACATTTTTTTTATTAAATGAAACATGTATTTATAAATATGGAAACAAAACTTTCAATTAAAAAAAATAAAAAAAATCATTGGTGCACACGAAACACAATCACGCATCGACGTCGGTGTTATTTCAACTATAACTGCACCATTATTGGTGCACACATAATTATGACTCACCATTGTTGGTTAACAAATTTAACTTTTGATAGTGGTGTAGCACAATTGTGCACTGATGCACGTGTATGACCTTTTCTCACCAGTTCAGAATGTTCAGGTTATCGAACGCACTAAGCTACAACTATATTTTTAAATATTGTTTTTGCGGTGCATTTGGTAAATATAAACACACCAGAAGTGATGCATTGACGTACAATTTTTCGTATCTTTCCCAATGATTTTTCATTTATAAAACACACCGCAACAACTACGATGCATTATGTTCATACACTGACATGTGGTGCACCTTATAAATTTACAGGGTGCACTGTGCCCGGTGCAAGCCGAACATATTGAGCGCACCACGCAGTGATTTTTTTTTTTCAAAAACTGTGGCAAAATTAACCTAATTTACAATTCTAATCTACTAAAAACTTAAATTACAAAGAAACATAGACATTACCTGGACATTTGGTCATCGAAGAGGCATTGTGGACATGTAATGGAGGGAAAAAAAAATTAACAACCTTTGAAAATTTTGGAAACTCAAACAATGAGCATGGTATGGAAAGTAGTGAGCAAGAGAAACACTAATGTCAGGGAACTTGCATGTGGAAACAGTGGCATCGGTGCTTCAAAGCTCTCCCGCATTGTAGATGGTAAAAATGAAAATTATGGTTGGGAGCGTTTTTTTATTTAACCCCCCTTCGATGTGTTTAGCTAACCACACCAAGGCGAGAGATATCCAAAAGCACTGTGTTTTCTTTTTAATTAAAAATTATCACAGCATGTTTTGCGAGATGCCCCGGGATGTTTCTATACAAGTATTGCACCGGTGTTGTGGTTTTACTATATCACCACTCTATTTTTAGAAATTAAAAAATGCCTAGCGGTGTTCTTTAGAAGAAGCCCCAGGGAGTTTTAGTACGTTTACCGCATTTGAGTGTTTTTGGAAAACAACATCGCATTTTTCTGCAATTTAGAACTACAACAATGCCTCTGAGTGGTAGGCATCGGGTCGTTTTTCTAAATGAAGGGCACCGGTGCATTATGTTGTTTAGCGCACTGTGTTTTTTTTTTTTATAAAAATAAATTTTCCACGATGCACCATGTTATACAAAGTACCGGTGCTTGTATGTTTATTAAAGCATTGGTGCGTTTGTATATTTTATATGCACCGTTCAAAAAACATCTGCTAAAACTTCTATCTGCCCACCTCTGCTACGAATAGATTTTTGGGCTATTTTTATAGGGGCTTATGCAAAAACCTCCACTAGAAGGTATTTTCCTTGTAGTGATTCATTTGTTATTATTTATTTGGATGATATATTGGTATATAATTATACATAGCAGGAGCATATCCCACATTTGATGCAGGTGCTAAAGACATTGAAGAAGCACCATCTACTAGAAAATATCAAGAAACGTGAGTTTTCATAGAAGTCTTTAGTGTTTTTAGGATATGTGATTGGTGGAGAGTTGAAGATAGATCCTGCCAAGATGGAGGCCATCATGATGTGGTCAGTGCCTACCACTTGTAGGCCGAATAAATCGATCTTGCAGACAAGACCAATCTCCCTAGTATCACAAGATAATCTAGCAACAAACAGACAAATAAATCTATCTTTCTCTAGACATATGCAATTTACAAATAAAGACTATAGAGGTGTTACGATCCTACCTTAGATCCAACGCTTGTTCGTTGTAGTCATCCCTCGATTGTCCGAAAGAGTTATCTTTAAATACCTGCAATCACAAACAAGCAAACATCAAATAGCACCTGCATAGAAAATATCATAAATCATGTCTATTATGGTGATCAAGGAATCCATAAAATAAACCATAAATGAACAGTTTATTGAGAAAAACAAACTTATTTGTATTAACTTTGAAGTAGAAGAACCTTACAACCTTTCAACCTTGATGTTGAACAAGCTCTTCCTAGGGTTCGAAACAGGAATTTCCTTTACTTTGACAAGCCTTGCACTCTTCCAAATGAGATCTTAGAGGTATGTAATCTCTCCTCATAAAAGCTCAACTAAGAAGACTAAGTTCCAGCAGCATTTCACCTCAAAAATATTCAGCTTTCAACCTCCCAAGTAACCAGCCCAATGCTTCATTTTATAGTGCAGAGGAGGAGGTTACAGGTCCATCTATGAAGGGATAGAATCCTCCTTCAAAGGGATAAGCTCCTCACATCAAGGGGTTAGCTCCTTAAGGTATGGAGTGCATGAACCTTAAGAGAGCGAACTTGCCACCTCAAGATTCCTTCCAGAAGATTCTAGAAATTACTAAAAGTGAGTTTTTTAGAATAAACTCGTGCCTTTTTAACTTTTACAGGGGTCCGCACCCATAACATAAGGACAGAGCGGTCAGGTGTGCAGGGGACATGACCATTAGGTGCGAGACTGTAGGTAATGCAAAGAGAAAGTGCGGAACCAGAGTTTTAGAGACTTTTAGGGCTTTTCTCTTACTTTCAAGGCCTGATATGAAGAACTGAGGCTTTAGACTTGCAAAGGAGGAAAGTATGAGTGATAATGGACTCACACAGATTGCAGAATGTCAAGGTGACAATTTTTAGTGCAACACCATTGATCTTGAGGTTAGGATTTTTGTTGGGCCAACAAAATATTAAGGAAATTCATAGCCTCATTTTTAGCAGGAACAACACCACTCCATGCCATAATAGCGAGTGGCAAGAGTTTCTATTGAAGAAAGGGTCATCAAAATTCCTTTGAGGAGTTAAAGAACAAAATTAATCAAATATTGGTTCTTGCATTACCAAACTATAGGCATTGTTTTCATTGATGGAAAAGGAGCAGTAGTAAGAGATGCAAAGCGAGGTAATGTGAATGTTGGACATTGTTGTGATGTAAGGCAAAAGAGCAGCAAGAAAAGGAGCAGCAAAGGAACAACAGAAGCAAGGGAGAAGCAAGATAGGTCACCAAGAAAGGCATTATTATGATGCTTGTATGATTGTGATGCTTGACAGAAGAGATATAGCTTGTGGCCACCATATATATGAGAGGAGATGCAACCAAGAATAGTGTGTGAACAATAAGGAGCAACAAAGTGTTGTTGAGTTGTGAGCAACAAGGTATGATTGTTAGAGTTGATGGCTTATGCATGATATGTTGCAGAGTTGATGGCTTGTACTACAACTGAAAAGGAACATCAGTGTTGTTGAGTTGAAGGAGTTATGTTGTATGCAAATAAATTATTGATATAACTTGATGCATTGTAAATGGAAAATTGTTGTGATGCAAGGCAAAGACATGATGCAAAGAAAAGGCTAAGGAAAAGGTGTTGACAACAGAACATAATTATTGACAACAGAATGAAGGGGAAGCAAAGGGTGATGACAAAGTGTATGCACAGTTGATGAACAAGCTGATGTATTATGTTGATATATTATGTTGAGGTTTCCGATGTACAAATGTTCAGCTACATGGTCTTTTGTTATCTCTATAAATTTACATGGCCTTGGATTATGTTGATGCATTTAATCATTACAAGTGGCTAAAAATAATATTGGATGGAGCATTTATTTTTGTTTTTAATATTCAAAATCTAAAAAGGTGTGAAATGAATTGGTGGAATGCAAAGAGGCAAGATTGTTCACTTCATATTTGTGTGTGGAATATTAAAATCTAGCAAACCATTTTTATAAAATATTTACTCTTGAAAGGATAAAGAGGTTAGATAATGAGAGAATGTAAGAGCTTATTGTAGAATTGTTCATTAATTACTTGGTGCACATAGAAAGCATATGTGAAACAAATTTGAGGAGAGGAAGGAGCTGAGACAGAAATGGAGGTATGCAGAGTTATAGACCAGGTAAACCAACATGTTATTTTATGTATGTATTATGGGATTGTAGTCTCCTTTCAAGTTGTAGCTTGATAAAGAATAAGTTGTAGCTTATTGAGGTAGGAACCTCATGTGGGTTGAAGCCTATAGAAAATATATGGGTGTTGGAGATTCCTTGTAAGTTAGCTTGCAGAAAAATTGAGGTAGCATCGCTATATAGGTTGGAACCTATAGAAAATCAGATGTAATAAGGGAGTAGGAGCTTGCCTTTACATCAACAATAACAAAGTTGTGTTTTTCTCTCTTCATGGGTTTTGAATTATTTATGATGTTCATATGTGATGTTTTTATGTGTTGATGTGATGATTTGGTTCACATCTTAAATCTATTGTTCATAATGTATAAAATTTCTCATTTAATCAATTAAATGAAAAGAAATTCAAGGTCCATGAATGTACTAAATTGATTCACCCCCCCCCCCCCCCCACCCTCTTAGTTTAGTCAAGTTTTCATCACGAACTTGCAATAGCCCTTCAAAGTGGACACAGATGTGAGTGAGTATGATATGGGAGTGGTATTGATGTACGAAGCAAGGCTTGTGTGTTACCATTTGGAAGTGTTTCATGGGGCAATTATTTACTAACCTACCTATGAAAAGGAGGTTTATAATCTAGCACAAGTTTTCGAAAAGTAGAAACATTATTTGATGGGAACATAGACAGTCATCCACATAGATAACCAGCCACTACAGTGCTTGCAAGACCAGAGTAAGTCACAACAGGCTAAGCATTACAAGTGGATGGGGTTTTTATAGCAATTTCATTTAGTGATCGAGTACAAGAAAGGAACACAAACAAGTTATTCAACATGCTTTCAAGGTCACCCACATCAAAGACCACAACTTTGAGGAATATTATGCACTTGGAATGTTTCTCCATGATGCATACAAAGAGGCATATACAGAGGATGAGGAATTAATGGAGGCATTCCAATAGTTGCAAAACTATATTCATGTAGACAATGGAGATAGCACATTTGATTATCATATCTAGAATGGGTTACTCTACCGGTCGGAGACTTTATGTGTTCCTAAAGGTGAGCAACTACAACTAATTAGAGAGGCTCACACCTCCATGGTTGCAAGGAAATTTTGGTGTAGGGAAGACAATGTCCAACTTATTGAGATATGTGTATTATCACAAGACGTAAGAAGATGTAGCTAGGTTCATAAGAGGATGTATGCTTTGCTATAATAGTAAGCCTAGTAATAGGAAACAGGGACTATATCACCCCTTACATGTACCCACTTGTCCTTGGGAAATCATTTCCATGGATTTTGTGATAGGTTTACCAACAACCAATAAGGAACATGACTACCTATTCATGATAGTTGATAGGTTCAACAAGATGTGTGTTCTCATGCCTTGTAAAGAGACCAACAGTGGGAAAGAGGTAGAAAACCTGTTCTTTGGATAGGCCTCAGTGCGCCTTGGGATACCAAGGAGCATCATTTAAGATAAGGGCACAATATTTCTTGGTGCATTTTGGACTACATTGTGGGATAAATAGGACATGAAGTTGAAGAAGTCTACGACATTCCATCCACTGACAAATGGGCAGATAGAAGTAGTCAATAAACTTTGGTGCAACTTTTGAGGGGTTACAATCAGAAGAATTTGAAGACTTGGGATGCAAATATGGTATATATAGAGCATGCTTATAATATATTAGTTCACACTTCTGCTGGTAGGTCCCCATTCTAAACTTGTTTTGGACATTTGCCACCATCACCTTTGGATATTACATATGAACAACAAGGAGGAGTAAAGGAGGATCTCACAGTGGGTTCTTTTAGGGAAGAACAATTTGTTGAGAATATTAGGTAGATACATTTGCAAGTATAGGATACACTGAACAAGTCACGGGAAAATTATAAAGCCTAGCATGATCAACATGGAATCGAGAATTTATTCAAGGTGGGAGATAAAGTATAGTTACAATTGAAAAATCAGATGCTATATGGTCCTCATTAGAAATCAATGATCAGTGATATGGTCCTTTCAAGGTACTGGAAAAGGTGGGAGATGACACTTATAGACTCAATATACCCCCATACATGGTATTCACTCATTGGTGAATGTGAAAAAACTAAAACTCTATGATCGTTCTATGTTGGATCAAGAAGAGGAGTAGGTCCTACCTTCTATAGAGGATTTAGAATAAAATGCTCAGGTAGAGTTGCTTGAGGATACAATTTTGTAAAAGAAGTATAGAACTACAAGACAAGGGTAGCATGACCTTTGGAATATTGGTTGAAAGGATAGCTTCTAGTCAAGGTTAAATGGTACTCCAAGGAGAAGGTAGAGGAAAAATGTACTCATCTCATTCATTGAAATATTTTTGGGACTAAAAGCCTTCGAAAATGGGGAGGTATCATTCAAATTGGATCATTATATTATTTCTCATCCATATCAATGTTTTTATGGTGGAAAAAACAGAGAAATCAACTTACAAGAGTAGTTTTAATGGTGGAACCTAGTTTGGAGAATTGGGGTCAAAACCTTATAGGGATAGCTCAAGGACCTAAATGATGTATTTTGGGGGAAAACCTAGTCTTCTTAAAAATTTCACCACCCAACACTATTCTACACTCAAAGACATTTCTAACAGTCTTCGAGTTCAGAGTTCAAACACAAAAGTTATGCCTCCCATAATTTGACCTATTGTGTTTAACTGCCATAATTCGAGAGGATGCCACATCAAACCCCATTACTTATGGAAAAACGACTAGCCACATGAGGATGATGAAGATGACTCTAGAAGGGTCAAGTTGTAACTCATTTTGAGCGTTGAATAGCCCCTAGTTGGCTATCGATCTATGTTCTAATTGGGAAAATGGAAGGAAAAGGGGTTCCAATCTATTTGAGTACATTTTGTTCCATTGTAGAGTAGAGTAGCTCAGAGTGGATAAAGAGAGGGTAGAATAAAAATTCTTTGTGTTCTATAGTAACCCACGTGCCATAAGTCTCACTCCTTTGTATTTTCATCATTTCCATTCAGAGAAAGAGAGAGAAGAGCATCCTCACCTTCCAATTGCATTTTCTCCCGAAAAGGTTTCCCATGTCATATATGTTGTTCATTGTGATTGGTGTGAGTGTGTGTTTTATTGTTATCTATTTTCCATGTTTTTATATATTGCATGAATAAGCACAAAGTTAAATTAATAAATCTTGGAATCTAAGGAAAAATAATTCTCGTAGTATAGGTTTCAGATATTGATATATTTTTTATTAGATCTATTGTGATGAGTTGTCTAGTGGAATATCAACAATAATTTATGGATCAAAAAGCACACACTAGTGAGTTCAACCCTTAGTTATCCGAACAACCTAATTGTCCGTTGAAATTATTACCACTAAATTTAATTAAATTCTCTAGGAGTTAATCACTAGAGGAAAACCAAGAGGCAAAGGAGATGCAAAGATGCTTCCCTCAAGGTAAATTTTGGTAATTTAATTTATGGATGTATTTATCCACTAAGATATATATGTCTAACACTACCATGATTGCAAATACCCTTCAAACAATTTGAGTGTAAGGTTAGTAAAATTTCTGCATTGTATGAGTCTTCATCTTGCTTGGATTTAAATTGGTGTGAGCAACATATAGTCTCATAAACATCCTATTTACTAAAATCCATGTTGTTTTTTAGACTCTTTGGCTTACTGTTAGCCAAATAGAAAGAAAAAAAAATAAGAATAAATGTCCCTTGTGTATACACACACTTATTTGTTTATGTGTATTTTATTCACTATATATCTTTTCTTCTTTAAGCTTACAAGTATATTTTTATTTATTTATTTTGTCCTTCTATATATGCATGTTGTGTTTAATGATTATAATCAGTTGTCCCATATTCATTGTTTGTACGTATTAAAGGTCAATTGTACATTTTTAATGTATATGTTGAGCTCAATTTTCCTCTACACTTAGGGCTTGTTACTTTGTGTTTTTAATATAGTTTATGCATTTCTGATATTGAGTTACTTATCCCTTTTACAGAAGAAGCAATAGAATTAATTGAAGCTTGTAGACTTTTAGTGTGTCTCTTGCGAGCATAATCATTTGTTACAAAGATGTATACTGCCATTCCACTTAAAGAAGTATTTGTCCAATTTAGTTGCTCACTAATAGTCTGAATTCTACTTATTGTCCGTCCTAAAGGAGCTTCTTCTTTCAAGGTTAATGGGATGTCTTTTGACTGTTTATTTTCTTCTTCAGGAATAATCCCTTTAAAAGGGGGAAAGTGGATTTAGACTCTTTTTTTCTACCATCTAAACTTTTACATTGATGTTTTGAGGTGATAGCTTCAATTTCCTGTCTTTCTTTTCCATTTTTCATCATCTCGATAGAATCATTCATTTGTTTTTGCCTCCATTCATAAAAGGAAATCCAACATTTTTCTTTTTTCATATAATTTTTAAATCTTTCTGCTAGTGTTCTTTTTTTATTGTTGGATATTGAGGCATTAAATTCTCTTATATTTGGATGTGTGTCTAAATCCTAGTTTATCATATTCTTCATCCATCTGGGATAAACCTACCATCTACGGCATCCTCACATTAAAGAGAATATTTTTTTTTCATTTCTGGGATTGAAGGCTTTTGTATCCCTTGAGGAAGCAAATTTTCAAATCTGCATTGCAGAATTACTGCATCTACTAGGCCATGTCTAGGAGTGTCGATTTTTCTCATTTCTCTAAACATTTATGTGATCTTGTGATCTTCTTTCTCAAGAGAGTGCATCATTAGAATGTGATCACGTGAAAACTTATGTCTACACATTGAGGATGTGGGCAAGGTTCTTGTACAGTTGAAGTAGGAGGAGGAACATTTATTCTTGGGTTATGATTTTGATGTTCAAAAGAGATAGCATTTACACCATGCTTGGTGTAATAGCCTTGGTGAAAATTCCATGTAATAAAAAGTAAATAAAGTAAAAATAATAACCATGGATGATGGGACACTTATTCCAAGCTAAATGTTGGGAAAAAACCTAGTGATGGGGATCGCTTACGATTGTTTATGACTAAGGAAATTGGCAAAGGCAATGACTAAGGCTTTGGAAAGGCAAAATGGAATTTTTGGCACAATTATTTATGAAAATAATGAAAATTAGGAGAAAAGGGAGGTGAAAGGTCATAGGTTGCATGTGAGGATGAAATTGAAGGAAAATAACGGAAAATGAAGAAAATAGAGGCCTCATTCATAAAAAATGCTTTTGAGGATCAATGGGAAAGCTTTTGTTAAGATTTTGTCAGTTCATTTTTGGATCTCTCTCATTCTCTTGGAGCTCTCTCATTATTCTCTCTCTCTCTCTCTCTCTCTCTCTCTCTCTCTCTCTCATTATTTGGAGTTAGAAGCAATCATACACGCATTGAAGATGTGGAGACACTATCTTCTTGGCAAAAAGCTTGTACTTATGAGTGATCACATTGGGTTGAGGTATTTGTTTGACTAGTCGAATCTAAATGCTAGGCAACCTAGATGGTTCGCCACGATCAGCAAGTTTGATTTTGAGATGAGATATATCAAAGGTAAAGAGAATAGGGTGGCAGATGCTCTCAGTAGACGGGTACATGTAAATCACTTGGTAGTTATGAGCTCCTATGGGACATACTTACATGATAGGATCTTGTGGGCAGGTTAACAGGATGTTAGATATATGGAGATTGTGCACAGGTTGTAGTAGGGTACTGGTATAAGTGCAGGTACAGGTATAGGTGCAGGTGCACAAGGTATGGATTATTGTCTTACAGCGGATGGATTGGTTAGGTTACAAGACATGATATATGTATCGAATAACAGTGATCTCAAGAAGGTTACCTTGAGGTATTTCATGCGAAACCTTATTTAGGTCACCCAGGTTAACAGAATAAATTAACTACAGTGAAGAGATTTTACTATTGGCCAAATCTAAAGAGAGATGTAGCAGAGTTCGTGGCTAGATGTTTCAACTGTCAGTGAGTGAAAGAAGAGTGTAACATGCAGGTGGACTGCTATAGCCGATCGTGATTCCAAAGTGGAAATGGGAGGTCATTTCCATGGACTTCATTACAGGTTTTTCGAAGGTAGTGATACGACATGATTCCATCATGGTCATTGTGGACAGGTTGACAAAGGTTTCACACTTCATTCTGGTTAAGTCTACATTCTCAACTAGCGACATAGCACAGGTATTCATAAGAGATGTGGTCAGATTGCATGGTGTTCCAAAGAATGTTGTGTCAGACAAGGATGTGAAGCTCACTTCCAAGTTTTGGAGGTAGTTGTTTGTAGGTTTGGGAATAGAGTTGGCCTTCAGCACAACTTATCATCCAGAGACCGATGGACAGACAGAGAGGTTCAACAAGATATTGGAGGACATGTTGAGGATGTATGTGATGCATCAGCAGTAGAAGTGGGAAGAGTACCTTCCACTAGTTGAGTTCGTGTACAACAACAGTTATCAAGAGTCGTTGAGGATTAGTCCTTTTGAGGCATTGTATGGGTGGAGTTGCAACACTCCCATTAGTTAGAGTGATCTGGCCAACAGGGTATTGATTGGACCAGATATGTTTGCGGACATGGAACAAGAAATGCAGGTGATCAAGAAGAATCTAAAGGCAGCACAGGATAGGTAGAAGAGTTATGCACATAGGAACAGGTTGTTCAAGGTGTTCTAGGTTGGGGAACAGGTGTACTTGTGCATCAAATTGAAGAAAAATTCCTTGTGGATTAGAACATGTGCCAAGATGGCACTGTGGTTTTGTGGACCCTTCAGCATTATTGAGAGGATTTGGCTAGTAGCCTATCGACTTGCACTGACTCCGACAATGAAAGTCCATGATGTTTTCCATGTGTCTTTGCTTCAGAAGTATGTTCAAGATGTTGATCATGTGATTGACTGATCTGTATTACAGGTGGAACCAAATGGATAATTCCAGTAGGATCCTCAATGTATATTGCAGAAAAAGGTGCTCATGCTCTGGAACCAATTGAGCAAATTAAAGTGCAATGGAAGCACTTTTGGCCCGATGAAGCTACATGGCAGAGGGAGGATCAGATGCGGGCTATGTATCCTTCCTTGTTTACCGGTTGAGGCAAAGCAACTTCGATATGGTAGTTTTGTATATGATTTATGGTGGTTTGGTATATGCTTTATGGTGGTTGATATATGCTTTATGATGGTTTGGTATATGTTATATGATGTTTTGATATATGCTGAGATATGGTGTTTAGTACATGTTTTGATATATGTTTTGGTATATGATTTGATATATGTTTTAATATATATTTGTGGTAATGTTGTTATATGTACACATGTATATAAATGTAAATACCACCATGAGCTATGTTATAAAGCTCCACTATGCGGTATGGGTGTCATGTTATTATGATTATGTTGTCATGTTACTATTCTATCATGTGGTTATCTTATCATGATGTTATGATGTCATGTGGATTGCACTCAACAAGATGATCATTGTAAATACCGTAATGAGTTGTGTTATAAAGCTCCACTATGCAATATGTTGTCATATTGTCATGATGTTTTTCTTTTGAGCAGTTCTTTCATTGTAAATACTGCATCGAGCTATGTTATAAAGCTCCATGAGTAGTATGTCTTCTTTCAGCAGGTTTTTTAGGTATATGTGTGATTGAACACTGAGGATGGTGTCCCCCAAGGGGGAGGGTTCTATAACAACCCTGGTGAAAATTCCATGTAATAAAAAGTAAATAAAGGAAAAATAATAACCATGGATGATGGGACACTTATTCCAAACTGAATGTTGGGAAAAATCCTAGTGATGGGGATCACTTGTGATCATTTATGGCTAAAGAAATTGGCAAAGGCAATGGCTAAAGCTTTGGAAAGGAAAAATGGAATTTTTGGCACAATTATTTATGAAAATAATGGAAATTAGGAGAAAAGGAAGGTGAAAGGTCACAGGTTGCATGTGAGGAGGAAATTGAAGGAAAATAATGGAAAATGAAGAAAATAGAGGCCTCATTCATAAAAAGGCTTTTGAGGATCAGTTGGTAACCTTTTGTTAGTTTAGTTTTGGATCTCTCTCATTATTCTCTCTCTCTCATACTCTTGGAGACTTAGAGTTTCTTCGAGCACTCTTGGTAGGTGTGGCATACTTGGATAGGCAAAGGAAGAGAAAGAAAGCACAAGAAGGCATCGATATCAGCAGCTACATCAGATTTTCTTGCAGGTACTGAGTTGCATGTATGTTTCCTTCACTAGTTTTGGCATGCATGGCACATGCATGTGTTTTCTTGGTTGTGATCTGTCATTGGGATGTAGGATTATCGCGATTAACAGTGGATTACCTAGCCTTGCCATTTCGTAGATAGCCATGGTGATTGTGGGTTTACCTTCATTGTTTTGTTTTGGTTGGTTCACGTGTTTCCTTAGCTTGGGTTGAGTTATTAGTCCTAGAAGCCCTGGTTGGACAAACGCTCTGGAAGCCCTGTAAAATCTTGGGTTGAGTTACTAGTCCTGGAAGCCTTAGTTGGAAAAACGCTCTGAAATCCCTTGGTGGGTTGAGTTACTATTCCTGGAAGCCCTGGTTGAACAAACACTCTGGAAGCTCTGTATAAGTTGTGGTTTGAGTTACTAGTCCTGGAAGCCTTGGTTGGAAAAACGCTCTGGAAGCCCTGGAAGGCTTGGATAGAGACCAATCTGATGATGGTTTTTTTATGTTCGATCATGAGGTGGAATCACTGTTTGATGGGTTAAGGTGGATGGCCTCTGTAATCCATGGACGAGTTTTGATTGATGTGTTCTATGAGATCCCACATTCATGCTTGGAATATGGCACGGGGGTGAATGGTTGAAGAGAGATTTGGCTCAGCCATTCTACAGTTGGGTGGAACATGGAAGTCCCATCCTGGGTTTGGATTTTGCATCATTAATGAAAGGTTATTTCTCCTTGTATTTCTATGAGCATTTTGATGGATTGTATGTGGTCTATATGGTTGTACTTTCATGAGTATTTATGTTGCTATTATGTTGGTTATGTATGTGTTTTATGACAACAGCCATGTGTGGCTCTCATCATGTTTTTACTTGTAATTGAATGGTCAATGTATCTATGACATAATGGATGGAATAGCAGTGGATGTGTTGAGGCATCAATGGTTCTTAGCGATTCTCAGCTAAGTATGAGACCCCTATTCTCGGAACTATTAACTACACCTGTAGATTACACATTTGCAATATGTTTGATGAAATGCCTGTCATGGCTAGTAGGGGTCCAGTCAAGGTCTTAAACAAGTATTTGATTTAATACTGTCATTTCCATGTTATTTTACTAATCTGAAGAGATGGTTCAATTCTGGGCAGTAACCTGGGCTCTGGGCCTGAAAAAGTGGCTCAAATCCCAAATTCGTTGGCATAGCACTGACAGTTTTGGTCTCTGGACACTGGCAGGCAAGCCTGTGAGAGTGACTTTGGGTTGTTGGTCACACTCATGCCTATATCATGGGAGTGACTAAGCCTTAAATTATCCAAAATCTCAATGGGACCCCAAGGCAAGTTGTCTAATGTCCTGAGGGTCATGTAGCTAATGATTAATGTATGTATGGTGTGTTTCCATCAGTTCCACTTCCTTAACGTGACTTAGGAGGTCGAATCATATCATAGTGGCCTCTCGTTGCATGTTTACCCTAGCTGGCCTATTGCTTGTGTAGATGTGGGAGGAGGGTGTTACACTTGGCAAAAAAAACTATGTAAATAGATTGGGGTAGAATAGTCTGGACAAATAACATAATAGGAAGAGTAGCCAAGTGATTGGGCTAAAATAGCTAACTGGTCATGTGAGAAAAATGGTTTGGTAGGTTGCAAAATGAAATGATAGTAGAAGAAACAGATTCTTTAATGAGTGTTGAAGTGATAGTTTGTTGTTTTGGGACTTTTTGGACATCAATAATCCAGGTTTATAGGAAGGACAAATATTCCCATTTAATAACTTGATGTTCCATCTTCTGATTTGATGGATCAGTTAAAACCAGAGTGCCAGATTAAGGTTCTTTGCTTGGAGTATGCAAGACTGCGGGATACATAGTATTTGTATACTCGAAACATCCTCGTGTATGAATATCAATATTAGTTCTTTTGGATTTCATATCAAAACATGTGGCCTTGATTGGTAGTTTGAGGATATCTCCCAAATTCTCATCAAATACATAAACTGAAAAATTAGGATAGCAATCAAACCAGACATGGTCATTTGATAAAAGATATGTGATTCCTCCAATTATAGAATCAGTAGACTTATGATGTGTTAAGTCTCTCGCAGTTCATAATACATATGCATTGATTCCTTTATGAACCAGAGTAGAGATTCCAACCCTTATACAACCTATGTGAAGATAATGTGTTCCATGTTTATGTGCTTCTTTCTTTATTTGCTCAAAGTCTATGAGAGATATAGTTTGAGTAACATCACAATTCTGTTGAACTTGAGAACTAATTATTTAACTATTACTCTACTGATATCTTTCAAATGAAACATATTCAAATCATCATAAACACTAGAGGGAGAAATAACCAAAAGTTTCCAAGCAACCTGAGGTTTAGATTCAACTGCTTCTATTTCAACATTATTGACTGAAGACTTTCGACAAGTATCAAACAAATTTTCATGCCCTAAACTTGATGATTCTTAAATATTTTTTATATCTCTAAAAGATACTAATCTAAAATTTCATTCCATTATACAAATCAGTCTCTGAAGTGCAAGATGTACCCAAATTTTTTGGCTCTGATACCAATTTGTATGCCAAAGGATTTCTTCGATGAAGACTGGAGCTTGAATGTAAATTTTCTTCTTTCTTTACACAAACTCGTACAAAAAATCCTACACGAACCTTCAAGCAAGTCCTTCAATTTCTCAAACAAATCTCCCTGACACGATTTCTCTTGCCTTACTAGGATTACTAATGAGGAAATATGTTAGAACTCTAAGTGAACCTCAAACAAATTTACGATGAACCTAGAGTAATGAAGGAATTCAAACATAGAACAATATCAAGGCTAAGACTTTTATTATTTCAAAATCAGAATTACATATGAAGATTACAAACTCATAGACCCTTGACTCAATACATCCTAAGAGTCCTACAACTTTAGGTTCACACATACACTCTCATGCACATGCGCAAGCTTGTCGAACTCGATACTATACTAACTTTGAGTTTGCTTCTGTTGCATGCAGATCACTCGAGGCATAGTTGTAGAGCATAAACAAAATTGAGACTGACTCTGACTCTAAATGAGGAGAATGAACCTCTCCTTCTTTATTTATAGATCTTCAAGGGAGCATAAAACATTTCCTTGGGTTGTTACAGACTGAAAAATTACATGGAAATCATCGTTAAAGTAGGAGTTTCTGATAGACTAGAGTGACTCTTCAGATTACTTTTTCATAGATTCCTTAGGATGTGGTTCAAGCCTCACCTTTACTCAAAGAATTCATGCAAGTCCTAGAGGAATCATGCAGAAAGTAAACTTGTACATACTCTTAAAGGATAGTAATGGAAGAGGAAAGACCCCTCTTCTTAGTTAAAATGCATGTTATGGTCCGAGAATCTATTATCATAGTAGAATGTATCTGACATCTTAGTAAATATTTTTTGAACTATAATAAAACTTTCTTGTAGAATTTGTACAAATAATTTCATCTTTACTAGCCATTGGTGTTGACTATAGATAAAGACATCCATTACATATATCATCCATGACTTTTGACTAATGCATATATTTTATACTAGAGATTGAAACATCAAGAGCTTCATACTCTGCTTCAATGATGTAGGGGTCCACCGCGCTCTGATTTAGGCCAAATGTTTTCAACCAATCTAATAACAATTCAGGATGATTTCTAGAAAGTAATGTGCTTATTGACCCAAATTTCAACAGTGTAGTACAATTCTTTCCTGGATTGTCCTTGCATAGTAAATCCCACAATAAATTTTTGTATTTCTTCTTGGCCATTCATTATAATTTACGGGTATTTCAAGGTTGTAGTATTAATGTACTAGACCATCGCTATTATTCATTTGCTAACAGATGAGAAAAATATCTCGGAAACCAATCCTTAAATGATTTTTTGCTCAGATTTATTTTTCAATAGTTCTCACATAGATCATATATGTTATTTCTCCTGTGGATGTGGACCTTCTACGAATTTCGGGTACTAAGTGGATCAATGCAGCACTAGGATGGAGATTCATTTCTAGGATTTGTATACTATGGAGCTACCAAGTGGGTTACCATTCCATCTTGTATCTTTGCTAGACCATATTGTCAGGAACTGTTATGACTTGTTCTTTGTTATTATTCCATTATGTAATAGTAACCATACATTCATCACACTCGCCTTATTCCTACTCGCTTGATTCTCATTCACCTGTATCATGTTCGCTTGATTTTAAATTTTTCCCACTCACCTAAATCACACTTTCTTGATTTTAATTTTCCCGCTCGTTTATCTCTCGCCGTGGTTTTTGCAAATGTTCACGACTTAGAAAGTCGAGGATTGAATTTTCTGCACCTTTAATGTTTTTATGAAAAAATCAAGGTTTGCAAACAATGCCTACCACCTTGCAAATTTTGCTTCACTTTATTTCTTTACTTCTTTTGTCAATACTTTCTTTATTGCTGCAACATTATTCCTTAAAAAAGATCTTCGATTAATTAGAAATATTTCACAGTTATATAATTTACTTATGATTCCATCCAAGTTCCATATGCAAATTGGATGATTTCTTTTTTTTAATTTCCTTTTGTGGTTCCGACTTGTTTCAAAATAGCTCCCCATCCAATATTGCTTACATCTGTCTCTACAATCTTAGGAAAATCATCATCTGCAACATGAAGTATAGGTAGTGTTTTGACTTTGGCTTTAATCTTTCTTACAAATTCAGTATGTTTTTTGTGTCCGCGACACTAGATATTTTTTTAATCTTTCATTTTAAAAAAAATTGTCTGCAGAACAATTTTTACAAAAATGACTCACATAGTTAAGGTTGCCAAAAAACCTTTGGAGTTGTGTTTTGGGAGTGACCTTGTTTGGAAATTTATTTGCAAAATCATAACATGTTGTTTTAATACAATCTTACCATTAGAGATTGTATGTCTAAGAAACTCGATAGATGTTTGGAACATTTCCATCTTGTTCTTGGAGATTACCGGGCCAACGTTTTTGATAACTTCTAAAAACTTCTTCAAATGCTTCAGGTGTTGTTTAATGGAATTAGAAATCACTAAAATGTCATCTATGTACACAATCAACCAATAAAAATATGGTACAATACTTTATCCATCACCCTCTAAAATTTAGCAGGAGCATTTTTCAGACCAAATGGCATTACATTCCACTCATATTGGCCTACTAGAACACTGAATGTTGTTTTGAATTTGTCTTCTTCCTTTATAGCTACCTGCCAAAATCCATATTTTAAATCAAACTTTGAAAATATTTTTGCACCAGCAATTATTTTTATAGGACTAGACTTGTGTGGTATGGGATAGTTGTCATCTGCTAGAACTTGATTAAATGGTTTGTAATTTTATTACCAGTCTTGGGACACCTCTAATATGTTCAAAATATTTATTTACATAGAATCCATAACAATTTCATGGACTCTATGATTCTCTTGTAAGTCCCGTTTTCAGAAGTCCTTTAATTTCTTCTTCACAGAATTCTTGATATTGAGCATTCATAGGGATTGCTCTACTCTTGCATGCATTTCCTGCATATGAATCTTTGTATGGCAGCTCTATGAAGTATTTCTTTTTCTCCCAAAATGTTGTTGGATTTTTTGAACAAATTTCTTCTTCAGATAACTTTTTAAATTTGGAAATTTCTTGTTTGACTCTCTCTATTTTGAGTTGTTCTTCAATATTCATATTGCTCCTCGTATTTTGCACTTATTTTATCTTCCTTTTTTTTGTGTTATCATTTCTACAACTTGAACCATAGTGGATAGTTGAGGTGTTGACACAAAAGGAAGAACAATTGTCTTTGCCCTTTTTCCTCCTTGTTCTAGATCTAAAACTGTAATGAAATATACAAATTTTCCATCTCTGGTTCTTGTTGATCCATGTGGCTCAACAACTACTAGAAAAGGATTTCCAAGTATATAGTAAATGGGAATTTCTGCAACCAAAAATTTTAAGTCTAAACATTGTTTTCCAAAGCATAGAGTTCCTTTGGGAACTGCATATCTCACATTCATTGATTTATTTCCAAGACCAATTATAGAATGATTAGTCTTCCACCAATATATAGAGGGAATGATTTCTTTGTCATATAAGAGATTCAAATCTGATCTCGAATCAATAAGGGCTTTCAGCTCAAAATTTTGGCCTAAATTTTCAATATGATTTGTATATGGAACTTTTGGTGCTGGATAGCTAGAATTCTCATAGCATTTGATGGGCGACTAAAGGATGTGTGTCATAATTTGTGGCCTAGTGTGGTTAATATGCAGGAAAAAGAGCATTTTTTAGTGCAATTACTATGCAGAGGCATGTTGGAGGCAGATAGACGAGATGTAGGAGGATTTTTCCTTGCATTCACTAGCCTTCAACTTGAATTGGTCCCTAAAATCACTAACTTACAGCTCGAGATTTACTAACAGCCAATGCACTCAAGTAATTGTGAGGATCTAAGGGAGCTAGATCCACTTTTTTTTAGGTTTTGGAGGGAAACAATCCTATTTCCAAGGGGTCTTCCCCTTAGTCATCTTTGTATAAATAAACAAGCCTAAGGGCTCAATACGATTCAAATTTTTGAAGCAGGGGAGAGCTATTAAGAGTTATGATCTTGAGACTGTCATTTTCATTTTCCTTTACATGAACCTTATCTTATGTCAATGAAAAGTTGATCGTTGTCTCACATCTGATTTTATGTTAGAGGCCTAAGTCCCCTTGGGTTATGGCCCAACTGAGAGGCTCAAGTCTCTCTTTGTGTACCTTATCTATGCATTACTTTTAGTAGAAACATTTATTTCTTTCTTTTACTCATAAAAAATTGTTCTTGCAAGTTTGGTTACCACCTCTCTTGTGGGAAGTGTGGTTGAAGAGTATGCAGTAGCAAGCCAAAAATATGTGGTTATTTTCCTTTGCAGATTTTTAGACCTTAGATCAATACTCTTTTACATACTCTGTTTTTGCATATTTAGGATTTAAATCACATTCTTCTTTAAGATTTCATGGATGTAGGTTAGATGCATGTTGCAAGTTAGATTGTCTTTTGATGTAATAAAATTCAACTCATCCTTTCTTGTTTAGTTCATTTTGCTGCAATTTGATCATTGGTTTGGCATTATTTTCAAGTGCAAAAAAGGATTGTTTGTTTGGTCTGCAAGTACTACCAATGGCTTGCAGGGTTGGCACACTCATCCTACATTTCTCCTGTCATCATCAACCTCTTCCTCTTCATCTCCCATTTCCCTCAAAACTCTGCCACCGAAACTATATTTTTGGGTCATTGAAGGACATCGTGTGCATTTTATTTCGTGCAAGATGGACTTTTGATAGGTGTTAGGATTGGAAAGAGTATCATACATCCTTCATATGCCTTCATCTATCCTTTCCCACCTTCATAACACATTTTCCACCCTCAGGATGCTCATGAATCCAATCCTGTAGCATCTTGTAGCATCATATAACACCATGTAAACTTGACCAGATTTGCTCCAAAAGCTTTATTTTTGTCTCTTAGGCTTGAATAATGACCCCTAGGCTTTGAACCTATGATTGAGGAGGACCAAAGACCACTTTAGACCTACCTTTTCTTCACTGCAATACAATTCTACAATTAGGGTTAGAGGACAAATTTCCAAATTTGAATAGTAATGATGATTTTCTTATGAAATGCACATGGACTCTATCACTAAAGCTAAGTTTCTTTGAACACAGTGATTAAAAGGGTGATTTACTAATGCAAATTATATTAGACATGTTTCATTGAATTTATGTTCCTTTAGGATTTTAGTTAGAAGCATTGTTATTTCATAAGTTAATTTCCTGTTCAAAGCAACTTTTCACATTCTGCAATTAGACTAATGTTCACATTCTTGCAAATAGCATAGAGTTTACATTCTGCAAGTAGATTAGTATTTTTCATTTCTGCAAATAGCACAGTCTTTACATTCATGCAACTAGGGTTAGCCTTTACATTTGGATGAATAGCATTTTCATTTCTACAAGTAGAATAATGTTTCCATTCCTGCAATTAGAATAAAACTCTCTCTTTTCATGCAATTTTCTTCCTTGAGCTAGCTGAAAGAGTGGCCTTTGTATGCCTTGATCTGGTCCATTGCTAGAATGTGACATGAATAAAACTTGACCTACACTACATATATCATGTCACCTCTTAAGTTTGTATGAACCCTAGGTTGATAATTAAAGCTGGTAGCCTTGGGAGACTCAACATTCTTGTTGTGATAATAAGCCCCGGCAGCATTAAGGCCTTCAAGATCCGAGGTCTGAAACATATTTATGTTTGGATTCTCGTCCATGTCAGATACATCTTCTAGAGTAGGTGGTTGTAAAATAGCAACTTGGTATTTTAATATTCTGATTTCTTGCCTAGCCCTCTGATCTACCTTATAGGCATCCTCTTTATCCTTTTGTTCTTCTAATTCTTTTACTTTTTATTTTAGTTCACTTAGTTCTGTTTTCGGAATATTAATTTCTTTTCCTAAATCATTCATATTCATGGGCTATACTTTTTCATTTTGATGATCTCTCATGAATGATTTAGTATTCTTTTTAAAAGAAGCATCAATAAATAAAGGTTTTTTACCTAATGATTCTAGCATTTTTTGAGTTTTTTCCATTGTTCTGAGGAATGTATCCAATATAGATGCTTTCATATCTCCTTCTAGTAATGCTTTGATTTGTGCTAGCATTTGTGAAACTCCATCTTCTTTGAGTTGGACCATACAAACTTTCAGCTTTTCTCCTCTCCTATTCTCCTCCTCCTCTTCTTCTTCTTCTTCTTCTTCTTCTTCTTCTTCTTCTTCTTCTTCTTCTTCTTCTTCTTCTTCTTCTTCTTCTTCTTCACTGCTAGAGTAGTTGTCTTCTTCAATGTTGTAGTTACATATAGCAGGATTTTTACAATTGTATGAATTTTTCCACCATTAATGCATCTTCTTCTAATTCATACAATTCATCAGTATTGTATTCAAAATCAGAGGTTTTTGAACTAGAAGAGCAACATCCATTTTGTAATAGTTGCACTTTTTCTCTTTTCACAAAGAAGGGATATTGAGGATCATGATTTGTATAATGTTCATTTGAACCATATCTATTGCAATGTTGAATTGTTCTTTTTTCTTTTTTCTTTTTTCTTTTTTCTTTTTTCTTTTTTCTTTTTTCTTTTTTCTTTTTTCTTTTTTCTTTTTTCTTTTTTCTCTTTGATTCGTTGTGCTCTTTGTCTTGATAACTTTCCTTTGTGCTTATTTGAGGCCTCACCTTGTGGGCATCTATTAGCAAGATGACCTGGATGACCATAAAGCCAACATGTTTCTCTTTGCATGGCTTGATTCTTGTGTGTTTTGAGTTTGATATCTTCTGGAGAATAATAATGGATTTGTTCTCTTCTATCTTCCTTTCGCAGCACTATATTTTTTGGGGTAAACCCTTGATTCACTCTTATTTTTTTGTATTTTCTCCATAATTTTCTTGGCATCTATTTTTCTTCTCACGAGATCTTCTATTGTAAACCTATATTTTTCACAAATGGATTTGCTATCAGGAAACCTAGACATTTTCTGTATTGATTTACTAACTTTCATATTAGTGCATAAGGCAACTAATGCACTAGTGATAAGGGAGGAAATTTGTCCCTGCGCATACAATTCATAAGGCAATTTAATACCCCATGTGTTTTCAAATATTCAACAAAATTACTTGGTATAATAGCCAAGTAAACTTGTTTCCAAAGAAGATTCTTACTATCTTTAACTTCATAGATTCTCTGTGGCCATTCACTATGAATTCATCATAAAGAGACATTTTCTTACATTTCATGTTCATTAGAAAAAGAGCATGTCTATCAGTAATTTCTTGATTAGTACCACACCAATGTTATAAAATCATAGCATTAAGAGCATCTGTCATATTATTTACAGTAATTACTTAATGATATAATTGTTGTTTTAACTAATTAACAATTGGTGTAAATTTTTACTTATAATAATTAGTTTATTTCCTACTTTAGAGTTTAATTTGCATAGCTTTCTAGAAATAGACATACACTCTAAGTATGGAATTAAGGAAAACCAATTACTGACATAAGCACATTTTGAAATTTATATGAACATAATTTCAGGATTGGTATCCTTAAGAGTAAAGACTCCACTAACTTGTATAGCTAATAAATCTAATCTCATATTTAGCATATTTAAAGAATTAAGAAAACCTTGGGTTTACATTCCCCCTTTTCCCTTTTGAAAGCACTCTAAGTGTGCTATCAACTGTTATGATTGAATTCCATTTTGGGATAAATATTTAGAAAGAGTAGTAGCACGAGGAATCCATGTGTAGGAAGGACCCAACTCTGATTGGAAATGGTCAAGGAAGTAAATTTTAATATCTCGTTTTCTAATAATGCAAGTTTTGTAATGTATTTAAAATATGATGATGCTCAAGAGTCAACATGGCTATATGGCCAAAACTATTTGATGTAAACATTTTCTTAATTTCAATTAAAAAATGTTAAAGCTAAAGAGGAAGACTAGCTTATATAGATCCCAATGTCTGAAAGGGTAGCTTTCTAAAAGAGGCATGTAAGGAAGACTGAGAAGTTTCCTATCTTTCCTTAAATTAATGTTTATGAACCTTGATGTTCTAGTTGATCTACCTAAATTCCAAGTAGTTATGAGAGAGAATGGGAACGAGGTACTAGATTGCTTCCAGTATGAAACTACGTACCATATGGAAGAGTGTTGGTTAACTTTACAACTTGAGAAGGGGACCTCGAACCTCTCATCCATAAAGCAGTGCTTGTGAGGAGTGGAAGCAAGAGTTTTTTTTTCTTTTAGTGATGTGAGATTAAAGATAGAGGAGAATCCTTGAACTGTGAGTGTGATGTAAATCCACTACCAGATTCACTTAACCCATAGCACCCAGTCCTCTCTGCTATGTTTCTAGGTGCTTCCTTCTTCCCTTTCAGAGAGATAAATCCCTTTCAAATATAAGTGGAAGGTGTTTCAAGGCAGTCATCCCTCCTTAAAAAAAAACCATTAGGTTCAAGCTCCATTTTAATCTTGGCTCCCTTGTATTCATTATGCTCCTCTCTGCATCAGTATCCTGACCCTCAACTACGCTTAGCTTCTCTCCTTGGCCTCTTTCCTTTGTCTGCCACTCAACTTATTTTCTAGCTTAGCTCCTTGATTTCCAATTTAAAATCGTGCCTTAGGACTTCATGCACGAGCGTTCTCATGAATCTCACATCCTCGTCCCTTTATAAAATGCAATTGTAAACACTTATGGGCTCACAAGCCTCCAGGTGTTTCGACATGGTCCCACTGTCCATCGTCGTTGCTCTATTTCCTTTCCCTTGTAAAATTATCATTGGGTCACTTTTTCTTATAACGTGAAATGCATGCAAATCCATCTTTTCCTATTGTGGGCCCCACAAAGTACCCCGACACTTTAAAATGTTCTGAAATTCGATTTCTTGACCTTCCGACTTGATAGTCCCTAGTAACGGGAAAATTCTCATCACTTAACGCTCCATCAACTAACAATATTTGCGCTCAATTAAAATAATTTACAGGATTCGGGCTCTTTGTCACGGGATTTCGTCAATAGAGGGTCCTGGATCCAACACTTAACAAACTTTCAATCCCGCAACTCCCTAGTTCCTGATGCTTTATTTATAGTGCAATTCAAATTGATTATAGGATCTTCAGGCTTCTGGCTTCCAGGTTTCTCCTTTCTATTACGGGATCTATCAGTAGACGGCCCCGATTTCATCAATAAACAGACTTTTCTAAAAGTGAACTTGGCTAAGTGTTTGGCCTTTTCAGGCTTATGTCTAGTTCCCGACACTCAACTCCTCTGCACTCTTCAGCCTTCCCTCTTGGATCAGTGCCACACTTCTATTGCACCACTCTGATTGATTTCATTGGTACTTTCCTTCCTGATCATTTAGTCATGTGGATCATCGATCAGACAACGTGATCCCTTTGGGATTGTTCACGGCTCTGCACTCCCTTTTGTTCTTCGTACACTTGTGTAGTTTATCTCTCTTGAGCTTCGTAGATATGTGGATCAATCTAATCCTGCATCCTCCCAACAAGATCCTTTGGAACTCCTTTGTGTCTTCTGATGTGCGTCCTCAAATGCTCTCCCTCCTGAGCTTTGATATACTTGAACCTGTAACAATAAAATGATTGCAAAGTATATGAGATAGGCAATAACAACAAATTCTCAATAAACAGTCTTATAGGCTCAGAATAAATTCTCCTGAATTACAAACAAATAATTACAAAAGGCCTTTGGAACTACAAATACATTGTTTTGGCCCTCTTTTGGCCTTATGGCCTCTCTCATCCCTCAATCCTCTCTAAATCTCTCAGATCTCTTCCTATTCCTCCTTCTTATCATTAATAATTTGTATACAAATTACATACAAAAAAAGGATTCTTAACTGGAGTTAGTTCATATCCATAATTCCTTCAATAATCTTTAAATCTAGCCTCTCTAGATCCACAAAATCCTCTAAAAATCCAACTAACTCCTAATACATCAATCCCTCACTCTAATTACGTAAAATTATTCTAAAAACTTAGGAAAACACATTAAATTAATTTTACACACACATTAAGTGAACCAACTCCCTTCGTAAATGAAAATACCCCTATCCTAGTTAAAATACATTTTGACTTGGAGGTAAGATGCTTCTGCATCATACTCCCAAGTTTTAAAAGTTGCATGGTCTCTCGACCATGTGCTTTCATATTTGGTTGAAATACTCTTGGATCCAAAACTTTGGTTTGTAGTAAGTAAGTTGATCTTTCATGCTTTTGTTGTCCCACTATTGTCTCCTTCTTTATTCCTGGTTTCCAAACTTTATGTTGCAGGTTTCCAGACTTTATGTTGCAGTTGCCCACTAATTTTGTTGATGCAAAGTTCCTTGGTTAGCTACACCTTTCCATGGTTTGTCTTCCTCTGTCTATTGCATCTTTTCTACCTCATGGATGTCTTCTTCATTAGCATCCACAATTCACCAATCTCTATGTCCAGCTTGTCCTCTAAGCTCTACATGTTTTGTCAATCCCTGTTGTCTTCTTATTGAACTTTGCTACTATTTAATTGATTGTTGACCCCCGCGGGGAATTTTTACAATTGTTGTCATCTCCAGATCCTTTCTTTGTTGTTTAATAAAACTTGTGTTCTCTGTTGCAAGCTTTTGAGTAGCAACTTCAAGTTGTCTGCCTACTCCAAAAACTCCATATCCTGCATTTTGTTAAAATAACAAATTTTCCACAAACAACTCATACCTATGTGCAAGGTTTGCTTCATAGTTTTGCTCCATTCTTCTATAGTATCTTCCTCTTTTACCAGTTCCATTCTTACTCTTTTTCAATCCTACATATCCTCCTCCAAAATTCCTTGTAATTTTCCATCTAAAATGTCTTCAAGCCAACATATCATTTCCTGCTCTTCCTCATCCTCTTGGAAAATTTCATGTATTGTACTTTCAATTGTATTTCTTCCTTAGAATTGACATATTCATAAGCATGTCTATCCTTGCATTGCTCATCTCCTATAGACACAAAACATATATTAGTTTTAAAAATATGAGACTTTAAGGTCTTTGTAGATGCCTCCAATGTCTCTTCCTTATACATTGTTGGAAACATGAAATTGTCCATCAAGTCCCTCTCCACTGCAACAACTTTTTCCTCCAAAGATTCACCATCCTCATCACTTTCATTACAAAAAGTAAATGTCTCCATCTCAGACATCTCATCCAAAAATAAAAATTTCTCCACCTCAAGTTCTTCCTTCATGAATTCCCTTTTCCACTACTTCTAGTCTTCATCTGTATTGTCTTTACAAGATAATTTTGTTTTGTCTTCCTTATTTATAACAATACTCAATGATTTTTCTTTATCCTTATACTGAACAAAACTGATGTTCAATCCATCATTTGCAACAATTCTTACATTCATACACCAATTATCAGTAAAAACAAAATACTCTCTAGCCTCAGTGGATGTCTCTATCATCATATGTTGATCCTCAAAAGGTTTCTTCTCAGCATTTTTCTCATCCTCACTTTCTCCATCGATTGATCCTTGCTCATGTTTACAATAAACTTCCATCCCATGCTTAGCTACTCTGAGTTCTTCCTTCATCCTAGCACACATCTTCTGTTTCAATTTCCTCTGTAATGAATGCCATTTGACCTTCTTCTTCCTTAGTAACAAACCATATCCCTGGTCTCAGAGTAGCTGTCTCAAATGATTGTAATCTGCCTTCAACTCAACCATATCCCTCTCAAACTCTTCCTCACTCATCTTCCTTATGTCAGTTGCCTTCGCATCTTCCTTTATCTAACTGTGACTTCTCCTTGAACCCTGTAAATGACTATCAATAGCCATTCCTTCTTCTTCTTCTATGAACGCTCCTTTGTCCACTTCTCATGAGTTGCACCAACCCTGCTCTCTTTCTTCCTCTATCTATGTCTCTATTTTTGGGAAATTCTACCCACAATCACTATATAACTGTACCCAACTCCTATGTGTTGGAAGTTGTCTTCCCATCTCTGTCTCTCTGGATTTTTGCAATAGAAGCTCCTCCTTTAGAGCACTCCCTCTCTTTAGCTTCAAGGGTTGTTGGCTGCTACAAATTCAAATGCTCACTTCTCTTGGAGAACTTATATTGTGTTCATCTTCTCTTCAGCAATCCATCTTGTTGTTGGGTTCTGTCACCATCCTCCCTAAAAACATCTACTTTATGGCTGCTATTTCTCCTCAATTTACTTCATGCAAGCAAACTCATACAAATTCCATACATGTGCCAAGGTTTCCTCAATTGGTCCTCTGAATCTATTCTCAAAACATTTTCCTCTACTTCTTAGGTCAATTCTTCTCTACTTCTTCACAAAGTAGTCATCCTCCCGATCTTCACAACACTTCATTCTCAATTATTAATTCAAATTGAAAAGAAAAAAATTTACCTCAACCAAATCCAATTCTTCCTTATGGAACTGTAGTAACTCCACTTTCGCTTCTCTTCTGAAACTTTAGAGAAACCTTGCTCTGACACCACATGCTCTCTTAAAAAGTTGATATGATCACCACTTTAACTTTAGTATCATTTTCTTTGATACCACCTGATGTAAATCCACTACCAGATTCTCTTAACCCACAGTGCCCACTCCTCTCTTCTTTGTTTCTAAGCACTTCCTTCTTCCATTTCAAGGAGATAAATCCCTTTCAATTACAAGTGGAAGGAGGTTCAGGGCCTTTGCCCTCCTTAAAATAAAACCACTGGGTTCAAGCTCTGTTTTAATCATGGCTCCCTCATATTCATTTATCTACTCTCTGCATCAGTGTCGCAACCCTCAAATATACTTAGCTTCTCCCCTCAGCCTCTTTCCTTTGTCTATTGCTCCACTTCTTTTCTCCCTTATCTCTTCAATTTCTCGTTTAAAATTGTACCTCAAGACCTCGTACATAAGTTTTCTCATCAATCCTGCATCCTCATCCCTTTATAAAATGCAAGTGTAAACACTTACGAGCTCACGGGTCTTTGGGTGTTCCAACTTGGCCCCATTGTCCATCGTTGTTGTTTTATTTCCTTTCCCTTGTAAAACCCACCTTGGGTCGCTTTTTCTTATAATGTGAAATGCATGAAAATCCACCTTTTCCTACTGTGGGCCCTACCAAGTACCTCGACGCTTTAAAATGTTCTAGAATCTCGATTTCCCGACCTCCTGACTTGATAATCCCGAGTAATAGGAAAATTCTCATCACTTAATGCTCCTTAAAATTACAATCCCAACACCATAGTTCTCAATTAAAATTATTTGCGGGATCTGGTCTATTCAAGCTCTTCAAGTATCTATGCTAAACCACCTATGGGTAACTCCTTCCCGGTCGACAAATCCGGGTAACAAAAACTATTTTCGTCATCGTCACTTGATGGTCCTTGGTTCCCGGTACTCGACTCCTCTGCACTCCTATGCACTCTTTAGCCTTCCCTCTCGGCTCTGTGCCACACTTCCACTGCGCCACTTTGACTGAGTTCTTTGGTACTTTCCTTCCTGAGCGTTTAGTCGCATGGATCACCAATCTGATAATGCGATCACTCTGGGATTGTTCACAACTCTACACTCCCTTTTGCATTTTATATACTTGTGTAGTTTATCTCTCTTGAGCTTCGTCAATCTGCAGATCAGTCTAATCCTGCATCCTTCCAACAAGATCCTCTACAACTCCTTTGTGTCTTCTAATGTGCATTCTCAAATTCTCTCCCTCCTAAGGTTTAATATACTCGAACATGTAAAAATAAAATGATTTGTTATGTGATTTTGCCGAAGATTATCTAACAATAAAATGATTACAGAGAATATGAGACAGGAAATAACAACAAAATCTCAATAAACAATCTTATAGGCTTAGAAGCAATTATCCTACATTACAAACAAATAATTACAAAATGTCTTTGGCCTATAAATGCATCATTTTGGCCGTCTTTTGGCCATATGGCCTCTCTCAGCCCTCAATCCTCTCTAAATCTCTCGGATCTCTTCCTATTCCTCCTTCTTATCATTAATAATTTGTCTACAAATTATATACGAAAAGAGGATTCTGAACAAGAGTTAGTTCAAATCCACAATTCCTTCAACAATATCTTAATCTAGCCTCTCTGTATCCACAAAATCGTCTAAAAATACAAGTAACTCCTAAATCTTTCTAGCCCTCCAAAATACTCTCGAGATCTCTCATTTAGAGAAGATCTGATTACATCAATTCCTCACTCTAATTATGTACAATTATTCTAAAAACTTAGTAAAATACATTAAATTAATTTCACACATACACTTAGGGAAACAACTCCCTTGGTAAATTAAAATACCCCTATCCTACTCAAAATACATTTTAACTTGAAGGTAAGATGCTCTTGCATCAGAATTTGAAGCCGAAGCCATTGTGAACTAGTGGCTTGTAAACCTATGTTTGGAAACTGGACCGCAGAGTCCATGCTCAAATTGAATTTAGTTAATGAAACAAGTGAGAAATCCCTCAATATGAATCGAGTGGATCGAGAGAAACTAAATTTTTATTCTTTTATTTTATGCATGTAAAGAATTGAAAGAATTAGAATCATCAAGTTACTATTGGAAGCGATGAAGGAATTTCCTTTTGCGTTGTGTAGGCCCCGAGTGGCCATATACTTGTTTTGTGATATGACCAAATTCAGTGCTTGAGAGGTAGCAATCTTATTTCATGCCAGTGAAGGAGAGTGACCTTCACACTCCATACCCTAATTTAAATCCCTATTATATTTCCTTGAGTAAAGCATTCTTCAGACATTGGATATATCTTGTGGGTGGTCAACTGAAACATATCACATTGTAGTTGCCCTTATGGTTAGGTGAAGAGTGGTTGTCTCTTCTTCAATTTCTGACAGGTTACTATGAACCAAATAAGTGTGAAATTATCTTTCTAATAATGAAGTCATATTATTATGCAGTATTAACTAATGTGAAGGTAGAAAATGGGAGAGAATGGATTTTTTGTGATGATCTAGGGTTTTGGTCTTCTCTTTCTACAAAACCTCAGTCGACGTTGCTATAGGCTACGAGTATGTGTTACATAAAGGAGGTGGGAATCAAATCAATGTCATATATACAATTTTTCTCCAATATGAGGGAGGCTAACGCTCAGGTCCCTGTATTTTGAGGAATTCTTGATCTCTTGTAGCAGCTTATTAAAAGAATCCATGGTTGAATGATGGCTCTTCCCATTGGTTTCTTTTATATTTTAGGATCGAGGTGGATCTAGAGCCAAGGTATGAAGGCACCCTGGCTGGGGTATGGTCGTTGTGAGTCTTTTGTGAAAGGACAACCCAGATGGGATGGAGAATGTTTTTTTTGTTACATACTCTATTGTTTACCATGAACATTTTGATAAAGGGCCTGCGAAGATGAATCAGTTGTTATAATTGAGGGATCTTCCTTCCCATGGGATTCCCTCTCATTTTTATCTCTCTGAAATGGGTCCCCATATTAGAGCAAATCTAAGTAAAAGTCTAGAGCAAAAGGATACCCTCTGTCTCTTACTCCCAGATCTAGCCAAAAGATAGGCATATATTGAAAAATTATAGTTTTCATCAAAAAATTTAAGTGGAAGACATCCATGTTATCGATCCGGGGCTCAGATCTAGTGGAAAACATGAAGCAAAGAATTCAAAACAAACCTTGGTATAACAACAATTTTTCAATGCCTGTTATATGAGGGGAAATTTCTACAGGATTCCTTTCAATTAAAAGATTACAATATTGCAAGGAATTCCACCATAATATTAAATCTAAGGCTATGGGGTGGAGCTTCAATCTTCAGAAACCCTAATGGATTTGTTTCTTTCAAGGAGACAGTGAAAGGGAAGGTTGCATTTCCTATCTACCATATCAAAAATATGTTAAGACCCTACATTGTCAAACAAATGGAAAAAACAACAACCATGGAAGTTAAACACCCAGAGGTAAATTTTATTTTTGTTGATCTTCAATCCAAGGCGTTAACATGCAAGTTTATCTGTTTCTGGCCAAGATTTGAAGATTTACAACAATGGTTTTTTCTTCTTAGATACCCAATTGTGACAGCTACCTGTGTTCCAATGGCTTCTTCATAGTTCAATTTGATACACAAAAATATATGGAGAAATTCCTAAGTGACGGGCCATGGTCTTGGGGTAGAGTTGGGCTCTTCATAACCCCATGGTTCCCAGATTTTGATGCCTTGAAATGGTGGTCATAACAATGCCAATTTGGGTAAGATTTCCAAATCTCCCTCTACCTTTCTCGCACCATCAGGTCCTAAAGGATATTGGAAATATTCTGGGAAAATTCATTGATGGACTTTGATAGAACATAAAAAGGTATCTTTACTTTAGCTAGAATTTTTTTAGAGATAGACCTTAGTAAAGGTCTACCTGATTGTATCTAACAAATTAACCAATGGCTAACTTTGGGCAATGATGCATCCATGCTATTTATTCCTTCAAATCAATTGATTTCTCACCATGTCTTGAAGATGAACCACATTAGTTGGTTCGAAATGTCGCCCAAATCCTAACGATGTGATTAATCCGAAAGACTGATATCTACATTATGGATCACAAAAGTCTTAGATCTAACATAAAATATTTTACTGGATTCAGGTTTTAGATTATGAGAACACAGCATTTAGATGTCGAATTTTTTTCAAACAAGACACTTGTAGAACACATGCCCAAAAGAAAAAAAGACCCCAAAAAAGAAAAAGAGGCAAGCCCATAAGCCAAAGGTATGGTAGGTATCTGACCATCACCTTTCTGAAGAAAGAGATAATAGAGAACAATCCAAATATGGATGCACATGTACAACATGGTAACCAATTAGAAGGAGACGTTATGGATTAGTCAAGAACTATGACAAATATCTAGAAGGGTACTTAATTGGTAGAGGTCAAAGAAACTAAGCCGTATAAAGAGGAAACATAATGAAAATGGCTTGTTGGGTATAAAGAGAACCCATGTATTTGAGAGCTTGGACTCAGACAAATAAGTCCCTTTGCAAGTATCATGAAATGAATTGGAAATGGTGACATTTGATCCCAACCATGGGGTTTGGCAAAAGGTTCAGAAAAAGAAAGGCAAAAAGGGGAAGTTAAGTGATTTTTATCACACTTAACCTCGACAAAATTTATGTAATTTTTTTACATTTTTATTTTTATTGCTCATAAGCCGAAAGGTTGACATGATTGAATGCTTAATAACATTTGCAAAATGTAATTTGTTCCTTGTTTCAGGTTGAATAAAATTACGATTTTATCTTCAGGAAAAAAAATGTGAAGCTAGAAGTTTATAAGGTTGTTGTAAAACTAATTTCAGACCTTTAGAATCTGTTAAATAAATTTTGGTGAGTATTTATGGCACAACCATGGAGCATTTTGATTCTTCCAACTGGGAAGATTAAAGAGTTTTTGAGCTCTCATAAAGTTTAAGATCCTTTTGGATTGTCATAAAGTTTAAGAGTAAATTGGACTATCATGAATATGGAAATGATGATCCATAGTTAATTCCATGGTATATAGTGATAATTACTTCCACATGAGCATAAGCATGGAATATGGGTGTAAATTTCCTTTGATAGTCTAGATGATTTCTTTTGTATTCTCTTTTACCTAGGTAAAATCCAAATTAAAGGTTAAGGAATTAATAAATATCATGATCGTATGATTTTGTCTCTTTTTCTCCATAATTACTTTTGGATGATGTTATGGCGCTCCGATGATTTTTCTTGGTTGCTAGTTGTTTCATCTCTTTTGACCGATGGCATACATACAACATGCATTATCTTGACTCATATGATGTGGTGGCACTACTTGGCCACGACTCCCCTGACATTGACACGCTTATTCAGGAGACCTTAATTGTTGAGTCACTACATGTGAGGTCACATTCTCGAGGTTATGTGGCAAATCTTTCCTCATCTGATATACCCAAGAAGCATTATGTTATGTCTGACTTGGCTGATAATTCATTTGTTCCAGAGTCTACTACTTTCAGACACAATCGTTGTGGTCGAAGGATTAAGCCTGTGAGGGTGGCTAAGGAGGTTCAATCTCTTGTTTTTGGTCGATATGTATACTAGGATCATGTATCTAGCCTCCAGTAGCATGCTTTGATTAGACGTCGGGATTTTTCTCATATGGAGGCTCATAGGATGTAGGAATATATTGTAAATATGTGGGAGATTGTCATCAAATATCATTTGAAAATCAGTGTCCTACTTAACAAATGGTTTTGTTTCCATTTACTTCACTCAGACGACCTGGAAAAAATCCTTCACAAGCCATGGGTGTCTATCTAGGGCTTCTTGGGACTTCAACAATGGTATGTTGGTTTCAATCCGATATTTGTTGTTCCAGGTTGGAAGATGTTGTGGTAAACGTTGTCAGGCATCCCTCTAGAACTTTGGAACCGGTGAGCATTTGAAATGATTAGAAACGCTATTGGTAATTTCATTTATTTGGAAGATAAGCGCATAAGAGAGATGAAATTAAATCCTCGAGTTCTCCTCACATTAGCCCTAATTCAAAAATCAATGTAACTATTCACAAGAAACAAGTAGAAATTCCTTATAGATTCAAACCGTAGATTGTAATTAGCTAAAACAATTGACTTTAATCGACTCTAATCATCAACAGAAATAATAATTGATCAATGAAATCATGAATCATAAAAGAGAAAGAATCCAATCACACAACAAAACAATTTTATGGGGAAATCCACAGCTAAAAACCCCTGCTATCTGTATATTGCATTAATAAAAAAATATGAGAAGATTGCAATTCTTTTCTCAAGTTCGAGCAATGTCTGAATTATCTCAATCTATCTCACTACTTCACAAACAAGCTCCAATAAACACTTAGCCAAATATGTTGCCTACCAATCTCTTATTTCCTTACACAGTTTCCTAGGGAATTAACCCATATCTAATTGGGAAATTCCTCATCCATAAATGTGCAATCCATCACAGGCCTTCCTCTGATTGCATGCACCATCTACACAATTCAGGTGATTATACAATTGATAATACATTGTCCTTGAACTCCAATATCAACTGGGTCTTTCTCTGATCTGACATGCATGAGTTAATTATGAGCGAATTTTCAGTTTACTGGTTGAGAAGTGTTGGTTACATCCCACTATTGTAGGTTACACCCCACTAATGGATCTCCCACTAATTCCTCCATTAGTTGGAACTAACTTAACTGAATTTAACTCAGATAAAATGAATTAAATAATTACAACTAAAAAGAACTCCACCTGGGCCCCTAAAATTTAGGAACCACTCTACATGACACTCGATAGACTCCCAACTCGAATTAACTAAGCCAACTAAGTCAAATTAACTTAGTTAACTATTAAAAGTTGTTATGAGAATTAGAATTACAATTTAATTCAAGGATAAAATTAAATTAGGATTTTTCTTGATGTTATTTTTAACATTTCTTGTTGCTATTTTCAACACTTCCTCTCAACAAGAAAGGAATTCAACTCTATCTCGATCCAGTATCTTTGGAATGTTCTGCATGCAACACTTGTCACTGTTGTTGTTGCTACTGCAACATCTGCAACCAAAAATTATCCAAACAAAATGAACTGAATCAAATGTGTCTACAATTGTCTACTAGGAAAACTATGTTGTTGTTGACTCTGCTACTAAGCCTCTTGCTCTGCACTCCTCAGTATCTGATTAACATTGATCCTCCTATTATTGAATATTGTAGTCACCCATAGCAAGCTAATGATCCATGAGACAAAAACACCTAACGATCCTACCTAATTTCTGAAACTCTTGGACTAAGGTTTCATATCGCCCCACCTCACACCTGGAGGTATGGCTGCATGTGCTCCCTCTACCCAATTGGCTTGAAATTTCCCCTTACTGGAGGTCTCTTCTTGAGCGTATGTCTCCACTCGGCCTCCTCTCTACTTCTCCAATTGTGGCTGCTCCACAACTTGTTGAGGCTACATGTTGAGAGGTCTAACATTCTCCCTCTCAACCACCAAATCTCTAACCTTTGCCTTGATCCTCAAGGCTTTGCATGCATGAGCTAAATCTGATCTACTCATACTATTGTTACTACTGCTTTGTTGTTGTGTCTGCACTATCGTTGTAACTACTGCAATAATTAATTTGATCTCCCCAGATCCTGAAGTACTAGCTTCCATAAGGATGCTCCCTTTGAAGCTAGACTCTCTTTGAGTCTTGATCTCCCTGTGGGAAATCTCTTTGCTCCTCAATCTACCAATATCAATTATCAAAACTCTTTTTTGTGTCACTAAACATTGGCTCATTGATCTACCCACTAGCAGCCTTCTAGCTCCATTAAGAAGTTTGCACATAGGGTCTTCTAGATCTGCCCTGAACTAGAGCTCCATCAATCTGCAAGGACAACTTCGAATTCTTCTCTTCTATTGTGATTTCAACTCTGATACCATGTAGAAATTTCTATAAATCTAGTTCTGATACCATGTAGAAATTCCTTATAGATTCAAATTGCATATTGTAATAGGCTAAAACAATTCACTTGAATCTACTCTACTCATCAATGGAAACAATAATTGATTAATGAAATCACGAAGCATAAAAGAGAAAGAATTCAATCACACATAACACAATAATTTTATGGGGAAAGCCACAGCTAAAAACCCCTTCTATCTATATATTGCATTAACTAGAAAATATGAGAAGATTACAATGCTTTACTCAAGCCCAAGCAACCTCTGCACTATCTCAATCTATCTCACTGCTTCACAAACAAGCTCCAGCAAATACTTAGCCAAATATGTTGCCTACCAAGCTCCTATTCCCTTGCGCAATTTACTAGGGAATTAGCCCATGTTTAATCGAGAAATTCCTCATCCATAAATGTGCAATCCATCATAGGCCTTCCTCTGATTGTATGTACCATTTGTACAATTCAGATGATTATACAATTAATATTACATTGTCCTTGAACTCCAATCTCAACTAGGTCTTTCTCTGATCTGACATGCATGAGTTAATTATGAATGAATCTTCAGTTTACTGGTTGAGCAGTGTTGGTTACATACGACTACTGTAGGTTACACCCCACTACTGGATCTCCCACTAATTCCTTCATCAGTTGGAACTAGCTTAACTGAATTTAACTCATTTAAACTGAATTAAATAATTACAACTAAAAAGAACTCAACCTAGGCCCCTACAATTTAGGAACCACTCTACATGACTCTAGATAGACACCTGACTTGAATTAACTGAGCCAACTAAGTCAAATTAACATAGTTAACTATTACAAGTTGCTATGAGAATTAGAATTGCAATTTAATTCCTAATTTAAACAAAATTAAATTGGGATTTTTCTTGATGCTATTTTTAACATTTATTGTTGCTATTTTTAACACTCCCTCTCAACAAGAAATAAATTCAACTTTATCCCGATCCGATATCTTTGGAATGTTATGCATGCAACACTTGTCACTGTTGTTGTTTCTACTGCAACATCTGCAACCAAAAAGCATCCAAACAAAATAAACTGAATCAATTGTGTCTGTAACTGTCTACTGGGAAAATTGTGTTGTTGATGACTCTGATACTAAGCCTCCTGCTCTATTGTCAACACTACTCTACACTACTCAGTATCTGACTGACACTGATCCTCCTGCTATTGAATATTGTAGTCCACCGTAGCAAGGTAATGATCCATGAGACAAAAACACCTAATGGATCTTGCCTAAATTCTGAAACTCTTGGACTAAAGTTTCATATCGACCCAACTCACACCTAGAGTTATGGCTGCATGTGCTCCCTTTGCCCACTTGGCTTGAAATTTCCCCCTACTGGAGGTCTCTGCTTGAGTGGATGCCTCCATTCGTCCTCCTCTCTACTTCTCCAATTGTGGTTGCTCCACAACTTGTTGAGGCTGCATGTTGAGAGGTCTAACATGCTCCCTCTCAACCACCAAATCTCTAACCTTTGACTTGATCCTCAAGGCTTTTCATGCATGAGCTAAATATGATCTACTCATAATGTTGTTGCTACGACTCTGTTCCTGCGTCTGCACTGCTGCTACAACTACTGCAATAATTAGTTTGATCTCCCCAAATCTTGAAGTACTAGTTTCCATAAGGATGCTCCCTCTGAAGCTAGACTCCCTTTGAATCTCGATCTCCCTATAGGAAATATCTCTGCTCCTCAATCTACGAATATCAATTATCAAAACTCTTTTTTGTCTCACTAAACATTGGCTCATTGATCTGCCCACTAGCAGCCTTCTAGATCCATTAAGAAGTCTACACATAGGGTCTTCTAGATCTTCCCTAAACTAGGGCTCCATCAATATGCAAGGACAACTTCAAATTATTCTCTTCTATTGTGATTTCAGCTCCGATACCATGTAGAAATTTCTACAAATCTATCTATGATACCATGTAGAAATTCCTGGTAGATTCAAACCGCATATTGTAATAGGCTAAAACAATTGACTTGAATCTACTCTACTCATCAGCAGAAACAATAATTGGTCGATGAAATCTCGAAGCATAAAAGAGAAATAATTCAATCACACGTAACACAATAATTTTCTAGGGAAAGCCCCAACTAAAAACCCCTGCTATCTTTATATTGCATTAACCAGAAAATATGAGAAGATTACGATGCTTTACTCAAGCCGGAGTAACCTCTGCATTATCTCAATCTATCTCACTACTTCACAAACAAGCTCCAGCTAATACATAGCCAAATATGTTGCCTTCCAAGCTCTTATTTCCTTGTTCAGCTTCCTAGGGGATTATCCCATATTTAATTGGGAAATTCCTCATCTATAATTGCGCAATCCATCATAGGCCTTCCTCTAATTGCATGCACCATCTGCATAATTCGGATGATTATACAACTAATAGTACATTGTCCCTGAACTCAAATCTCAATTGGATCTTTCTCTGATTTTACATGCATGAGTTAATTATGAGAGAATCTTCAGTTTACTGGTTGAGCAGTGTTGGTTACACCCCACTACTGGATCTCCCATTGATTCCTCCATAAGTTGGAACTAGTTTAACTGAATTTAACTCAGCTAAACTAAATTAAATAATTACAACAGAAAAGAACTCAAACTGCGCCCCTAAAATTTAGGAACCACTCTATATGACTCTAGATAGACACCTAAGTCGAATTAACTGAGCCAACTAATTCAAAATAGCTTAGTTAACTATTACAAGTTGCTATGAGAATTAGAATTACAATTTAATTCCCAATTTAATTCAAGGAAAAAATTAAATTAGGATTTTTATTGATGTTATTTTTAACATTTCTTCTTTCTATGGGATCACCTCTTTCACCTAGTGTAGCCAACCTCTTCATGGAAAATTTTGAAAAGAAGGCTCTTGATGCCTATCCGTTAAAACCCAAGTTTTGGATCAGGTTTGTGGACGACACTAGTGTTAACTGGCCTCATGGGGATGATGAACTTAAAAAGTTTTTAAACCATCTCAATAGTAGGTCTGAAGACATTAAGTTTACAATGGAAGTCGAAGAGAATAATTGCATACCATTCCTTGATATCCTCCTCATCAGAAATAAGGATGGTTCCCTAGGACACAAAGTATTTATAAAGAAGGCGCATACTGATAATTACCTTCATGTAGATTCTCACCACCACCCAGCTCAAAAAATGGGTGTTCTTCAAACCCTATTTACTAGAGCCTGTAGAATATCAGATGAGGGCCACACCGAAGATGAGATTAATTACTTAAAAAAAGTATTTACCGACTTAGGATACAATAATAAAAACATCATTAAAGCCATTCAGAAAGCTAGATCTGGAAGCAAGAAAGATAAACCTGGAAACCAACCATATGCTAATGCTTACCTTCCATACATCCGTGGGGTCACTAACAAGCTTGCTAAAGTTCTCATGAGAAAAGATATCAAAACTTCATTCAAACCCTTAACGACTATTAAGCAAACAATGAAATTTGTCAAGGACATCCCAGAGCACCTCCAGCAGAAAGGTGTTTATATGATCAATTGCTCTTGTGGGAAACACTACATTGGGGAAACAGGTAGGTCAGTCAAGATCAGGCTCAAAGAGCATGGGGCAGATATTCGGAATGAAAGAACTCGTTCTTCAGCTTTAGCTGAGCATGCAGGTAAGACAAACCACCACATCTGCCTTGAAGACACAAAGGTCATTGCCTTTGAAAAACATCATTTTAAGCGTAAAGTTCGGGAGGCTCTTGAAATCATCAAGCACCCGCACAACCTCAATAGAGATGGAGGCTTGGAAGTTAGCAGAAATTGGATTTCCCTTCTCCCTCGAATTGAATAAAATGCTCACCCCTTCTCATCGCCCCTACTCATCACCCGTACCATTCTTCATCATGCTCGTCCTCTAACCCTGACCCTCAAAATTATCTCCTATATCATGTCCCCCTACCCTTAACATTTCCCTAACAATCCTCTCATGCCCCTTGTATGACCCTTTGAACCCATCCATTTGTCAACCCCTATCCTTGGTAACCAACTCCACCCCTCTCCTAACCCTAAAAATAACATCAAGCATTAGTAAGAAATCTAAACATTAGTAAAATAACACATAAATCTAAAGAAATTATGTATTAACCAAAATATGAATAAGAATAAAATTAATAAGATAAATGATTAAACATGAATTATAATAAAAAATCTTATTAACCAAAATATATATGAATTGCATTATTAACCTAAATATGAATAAGAATAAAATTAATAACATAAATGATTATTAAATATAATAAAATCTTATTGGATTACATTAACATATATGAATAAGAATAAAATTAATAACATAAATGATTATTAAATATAATAAAATCTTATTGGATTACATTAACATTAATTAAAAAACATAGTATCATAAATCTTTAATAAAATAGAAGGAATGTAAACTAAAATAAATAATTTATTAAATAATAAATAAAATAACATTTTATTTAACTTTTTAAAATTTAAATAAAAATAATATTAACCTTTAAATAAATAAAATAACATGTTTATCAACCTTTTAAATGACACATTATTAACCAAAAACTAATGACATAGGCTTAATAAAACCTATAAAAATGAAATAATATATTAACACACCTAATAAAGGTAATAATAAAATTATTAATATCAAAAATATATATATATATATATATATATAATAAAATTCTCAATAAAATTTATTAACAACAATTAAAGACCATAAATACATTCTAATCTAAAATATAATAACATAGAAAGAATAAAAATTAAAATAAATAAGTTTATTAAATAAACAAATAATGAACTTTAATTATATAAAAATTATTTTCATCTTGAGTTGGTCGGCTTCCCAAATTTGACATCACTCCAAGCCATATTTATAGCCATCACTTCTCTTCTTTGTAAATAAGACCTGAGGAAGAGTCTTGTTCTAGACTCGAAACGTCGACAAGATGAAAATGAATACTGTGGAATATCCTAATCCAGAATCTCAAAAATTTCTTCTTGCTATTTTCAACAAAACGTAGGGGCCATTTCACATCGTATTTGACTCTCGGGCCTTTGGAGATGATATGCCCAGATATACCTCACCACCATGATTATCATTTTTTCAATATGAGGGGGCTTGGAAATCACCCAAAATGGATGACCATTCGAGATATTATCCGATCACATGGTCATTCCATTATTCTCATATAGGAGACTATGGCCTTTGGGGAAAAGGTGAGGAATTACTTTCTTAAAACGTGCATGTTGGCTTGATGGGCCCTGACCCAAGTTCAGCCTTACTTAGCCAAGCAAATCCCTACACTACTAGCCCTTTCGGCATCAATCCACGGAGCGCAGACTGAAGTCTCACCCAAATCAGTATGGGGAAATGCAGGAACCAGGTTTCCACACCCTTAGATAGTTTCAATCACTTTCCCAAGAACTTACTAAGAAATGAACTGCCTTAAACTCTTCTAAGATTCCATTTTTATACATTCCCATGGTCCGTGGACCAAGGGTGGATCTCATCAAGCCGACATAAGCTACCTAAACTAAGGGCGGAAACCCTTTTTGACTGTTTACATCTTCGTGCTCCGCGACCACAAAATGCGGAGACTTTACATTCTTTATACAAAAATTGGACCTTTAGCCCCAAAACATGGGCTTTTAACCCCAAAATTGACCCTAGGGGACCCATTCCCAATAGGCCCCCAACACAAATCTGGTGACTCACCCCGAGTCACTCGGCTGGTGCAGAGATCTTGTCGCGAAGACCTCTCAGCTCCACCTGTACTACTGCAACCTCGGCAGTACATTACGTCGCCACCTACTTAGCCTTCTCGACCAGCTGCTCCGTCGCTAGTCCTGCACTATCTGCTTGTATTTTCTATTATGTCGCCTACAAACTGGCCAATTTTCCTTCAATGGAGGTTGTGAGCACATAGGCTTCCTCTAGCCAAGGCCCCAATCTGGCCTTCAGTACTGCCTCCTTGCGTTGAGCTGCGTCCACCTGTTCCTTTAGTGCCTTCACTTCCTGCAGCTTCGCCAACCTCTGCGTGATGGTGACGGTGCGCATTGTCGCTTTGACCTCGTCGTACCTCTGTTGCAGCTCTCGTGCCTCAGTTTCTAGCCTTTGCAGGTTGGGATCTTCCTGCAGACTAGTAACTACTTTGAGCACCTGTTTAAAGAGCACAGTGCAATCCTTCACTGCGGTATCGACAGCTGCAACGACATCTTTAATAGTGGGTTCCTCTCTGACTTTTGGTGGAGTCGAAAGATGGGCCCTCAACTCAAGTTATGTGATCTTAAGGTTGAGTTCAAACTGAACCTTAGCAAAATATGTTCGTGTGTCGTGCGCACCTGCAACGAGCTTCTTGATTCTTGTGTCGATTGGCGCATCTTCTGGGATGTTCGGCTCTGGAACAATCCGGCATGCCTCAGTAACCACAGTTGTTGTGCGCTTATTTTTTTTGTGACCTTCTTAAGAAGATCAATCACGGACGTCTTTTCTACGAACATATGGGCATTGTTCACCTTTTGCTCATTGATAACATTTAAGGCGCATTGTTCCCGAGCCCGTAGTTCCACGATCACACCATCCTACAGGGTGTGAAGGGTTTCACTTGGAAGCGCAGCCAAGTTTAACCTAACTTTCTTGAGGGCGCTAACAATGGCCCTGTCAGCCTCTGTTTCTACGGTCAATGCTCCATCCGGCAGCGCGACAGCCCGGGGATCCATTGAACAGACCATCTCTGTTGCATCTGAGGTTCCAGGTGCCAAACTGCTCGACGCCACGCTACCCCGCCCTACACTGGTCTGCACTTGAGTAGCCTAGATCTACAGCTCGCGCAAACCCGTTTGAATGGTGACCAAGGCCTGTTTCTGCTGTAGCAGTTTCGCAGTCGCATCCCTCACTGTATCGTCGATATCATTCAAATCACCCTCTGTCAAGGTGATTGGGTCAAGGGATGATTTGTTGGCCTTAGACTTCTTCCGCGGCCCTACTTTCTCCTGCTCCCTTGTGTTCTTAACTCGGAATGGAGTAGTCTCCGGGTCTACTCCTCCCTGTTCTGAGCGTTGCTCTTCCTCCTCTATCTGGAGAGAAGGAGGCTTCTGACTCCTATCAGTGTCGCGCTCTTCCTCTTCCTCCTCCCTTTATGCCTGCTTTTTAGCAGCACGCTCTGCTTTGGCTTTGTCCTCGACTTCCTTCCTCCGTCTTTCAGCCAACTGCTCCATCTTTAACCTGGCCTCTTCCTTCTTTTGCTTCGTGGCAGACTTACTAGACCCAGTTGATAAGTCTAAGGTCGTGCGCCACTCTGCTGGCCAACTCTCCAGAACCATGGTGATTGCATCATCCGTCACCAGGTATGGAAGATCATACCATTTTTGTGTGGGGTCCTTCCGCGCTCTGATGGAAACACAGTGGAAGTTCGGCTTGCGGTTGATTGCAGCATGGATGCTTGATTCCTTGAGAATCCATAATATCTTACTGTCCTTGACCCTTTGGGGGTCCTTCGTGACCCAGAGCGAAGTGAACTTTGCTGCTTATGGCAGCTCTGCTGCAATTGGAGGAAACTGACTGTCCTCTAGTAAGTCCCATGCAACCAGTACAATTGACAGCAAAAACCATGCATAGTGGAAGGTCTTGCTTTGGTATTGTGCTTCTTTTTAGTTCGCGAGTAACTCGCTGTAAAGGTAGCGCGCCCAGCTAAATTATATGCCCTCTACGCACTGGGGCGTTAAAGATACAACCGGTGTCGACACTTCATCTGTGCGACACTTCCTCATTATTTTCCCCGCCAAGATCTGGGTGGCTACTTTAACCGCGGGGTCAGTTATGCTGGAGATGGAGTAGCCGCGTGGCTTCTTAGCAAGCTTGAACTTGTCCTTCATTCATTCGGCAAGGTCACACTCACCCGTATTTCCACCAAATGCCATGGCCGGATTCAAGCCTGAATGCAGGAGCAAAGTGATCCTGTGGATCAACATGTCAGTGATCGGTATCGGTTCTCCTAACCACAAGCACCCATCGTGCACCAAGCATAATAGTTGTTTGATCACTATCAAAGTTATGGGCGCACGGTTGTAATGCGGCACCCATAGCAGGTTCAACAGTCCTGCCTTGTCCACCCCTTTTATCCATTGTCTCGGCTCCAGCGTGGTCACACCAGAGTCTTTATAGAAGACGCGATGCATGAATGTATCAGTCGCCAAGTGGGGAAAGCGCTCTGTATCTGCCAAATCCCAATCCTCCAGCTTTAAATGGGGGATGCGCGTCAAGCATGGACCTTCAAATGTGATTTTGTCTGGCAGCAACGGTGTGAAAAGTGTGATTTTGTTCTCATTGATGTCCTTTGGTACCTTCACCTTGCCTTGGCACGAAGGGACATATGTTGGCAGCTTGGAGATAGGGTCTGCCCCCTCAACGTCAATGTCTTCTACCCCCATATCAACGTCTTCCACGCCCATATCAACGTCTTCTATGTCCTCGTCAGGTTCTAGGTCTACTACCTTTCCCTTCTCCTGTGCAGTGGGCTTTTCTTTCTGCAGGTGTTTTCTAGGCGACGCGCGCACCAGCTGTGCCGCTTTCTACTTATCCTTCTTTGGTTTTGGACCCTCTCTGGTTGGCGTAGGCCTCGGCCTAGGCGACCTCAGCGATTTGGGTACTTCTGCAGGTACCTCTACACTCGCTACCTCCGAGGCAGCTCCCTTAGCTGCCATCGCTTCTCCAACACTTGCAGTCTCCACGGGTGCCGACATGATGCTAGTTAAGAGCTCCTGAGTTTCCTTTGGCAATTTCTCAAACACTGAACTTGCTACTAAAGCCTCGAAATAGTCAAGGTTCATGCGCACCTGATAGCTCAACACCTCAATTCTCAAAATGCCAAGTGTTTTTCGTTGGTTGGTCATCTGTAATTTATAAGCAATTTCGAATTTGAATCCGACGTTCCCCTCAAAATCTATTCATAAATGCTAGAGTGGCGACAGATTTTCAAAGATCTTGCTCTTAAATTCTGACTTAATTGTCACCCCCCACTCCATTTAGCTATTTTTCCACTATCAAATCATGAACAGTGACCCTAACAGTCACTTTTTGGCTACCCTGTGCGGTCTCTCTTTCAATAGCGCAACTCCCCTCGCACTTCTGCTGACACTGTGACAACCCTTCATTCCACGCAGTCCCCCAATCGCGCAGCTCTACAACCCAAGCAAAGTAGTTTATAGTCCTGCGCCTCCTTTCAGCTTCCTAGAGCACTAAGACTTTGCTTCCATCATATAGTGATTTGGCCGGATCCCCGGTGTATGGCTTCAATCGACTACCATTCACCTTCCCAGGAAATGGCTCTCCATTCAACTTCACCAACTGAACTGCTCCACCATCGGTAATCTCCTTGATGACATAGGGCCCCGGCCAATGCATTCAAAATTTTCTTAGAAATTTATCAAACTTGCTGTCATATAATTACACTAAATCATTTACCTTGAAGGTGCGTAGTTTGATGTGTTGATCGTGCCATGCCTTTTCACGCTCTTTTTGAACTTGCTGATGGAATCCAGCCAAAAACCTAGTTAAATACTCATTCGTTGTGATGATGTACCGCATACCCGTCTTCTTCCCTGGAGGCTGAATTGGTCCTACAAAGTCAATCACCCACTTCTCAAAGGGATGTAGCAATATCTACGAATTCAGAGGTAGCTCATCCCTCCGAAATGGCCTGCCAATCCTTTGGCATGCATCGCATGCCCTACAATACACTTTTGAATCCTTATGCATTGTCGACCACCACAACCCAACACATAGAATCTTCTGCGTTGTTAATTTTCCCACATAATGTCCTCCCGTGGCTTCTCCATGAGCCTCAGCAAGGATGTTGTTTCATTCAAATTCTAGCACATAACGTCACAGTATTTCATCTGATCCCATTTTATATAAGTGTCTTACAATGATAGAAAAGTCTGCCGCGTGCACCACCAATTCCTTATTTTGTTGGCTAGTATATCCTTATAGAGTCGTTCCTATCGTTAGGAAGTGTATAATATCTTCAAAGTGACTTTCCGCAATGCACACTGCAAAGAGCTGCGCGTCAAGTAGTCCTTCCTCCAAATTAGTAGGCTCCTCTCTTGTTTCAATGCGCGACAGATGATCTAGTCCAACATTCAATCGTCTTAGTTTCACAATAACTTCAAAATCATATTCTTGAAACAGCAACAGCCATCTGCATATTTTCCCCCCCAACACAGGCTTGTTCACCAAGTACTTCAATGCAGAATGGTCTGTATACATCTTAAAGTGTTCGCCTAGCAAGTAGTGCCTAAACTTCTGGAGCGCGTATACCATAGCCAGACCTTTGCGCTTTGTCGTTGAATAATTCTTCTCAGCTTTAGATAGCTTCCTACTTGTGAACGCTATAGGATGATCCAATTCTCCCTCACTGGCCTGTGTCAGTACTACTCCCAGTGCAATACATGACGCGTCCACATGCACATGAAATTCCTTCTTCCAATCCGGGAAGACGAGGATCGGCGCGGTGACCATTTTTTCTTTTAGTACATCCAAGCTCCTCTGACATTCTTCATTCCAGCAGAATGTAGCATCCTTTTTTAACAGTTTCTCCATCGGCGCGGTAATCTGGGCATAGCTTTTGATGAACTTTCTATAGTACCCTGTATGCCCCAACGTTGCGTGCAGCTGTTTCACACTTCTTGGTGCCTCCAAATTGATTATAACCGCGATCTTCACAGGGTCTACCATCAAGCCTTGTCTGCATACCAAGTGACCCGGCGAGATCCCGAAAGGGACACAAAACAAACATTTCTTCAAATTGAGTGTGATCTGGTACCTCTGGCATGTATCTAGCATCAAGCACAAAGTCGCTACATGGCGCTTTACCAGTCCAAACAATGTCCAATCATCAAACCATACCTCCATAAATTTGTGAATGAAATCTTTGAACACTGCGATGACTACGTGCGATAATATTTCCGACGTGTTCGTCAGCCCAAAAGGCATCACAGTATACTGAAAGCATCCCCATTCAGTCGCAAAGGTCATCTTACTTCTATCCTTTGGCACGATCTTGATCTGATGGTACCCTGAGAACCCATCAGTAAACGAATATGCTTCTTGGCCGCCAACATTATCCAGCACCTCATCGGTGAACGGAGTTGGGAAAGGATCATGCACACAAGCGTCATTCAACTTCCTGAGATCTACGCATATCCGTATCTCATCCTTTTGTTTCTTGTCTTGAACTACCATTGGGCTTACCCAATCAGACTCTTCTACTGGTTCAATGATGCCTGCTGCAAGCATTTTATCCAACTCCAAGCGGACCCTTTCTTTATACTTCGGGTTGAGGCAGTAAGGCCTTTGCTTAATTGGCTTCGTGTCCGTTTTAGAGTGATCTTCATGACACCCGAGTCCCCTATTATCCCTTTCAGATCTGAAAATTTCATGGGGAACAGATCCTGATATTCGCGGAGCAATTCCGTGACCTTATCTATTGTTGTTCCATCCCAGTAGTCCCCAATCTTTCCAAACTTCAGCTCTACCTCTGTGCCAATGTTCACCTATCTAGTTTTGAGCGGCTCGATGATGTTTGGATTCTCTAGTTTCAATCCTTCAACTTCACGGTGACCTTCAGTCTTTGGAATATTAATCTTCCTCGGGTCCTCGTCTTCTTCTTTTGCAGTCACATTGTGGCACTCCAACGCGTGGCTCAATTGGGTAATCCAATCAGGTTGAATCAGATCTAGAGGATCCTGCGGTATCCTAAAGATCGTTGTCTTAACCTCCTGCAACGCTTCATCAATACATTCAAACCCATCCTCAAAGCTGAACATCATAAAAAATCCTTGGCACAAAACATCCCATTCTTCAATGCCATAATGGAGCTCTGTCTCCAAGTACCAATTCATCGGTATAACATCCAAGGTATGACAAAACAGATGTACCCACTCCAGCTGAGGCTCCACTCCATACACTTCAGTCCATTTGGCCAAATGGTCGCACGGGTCATTCCTCCCATCATATTTTTCTGTTAGCGCACTTGTGGGTGACCAAACCGCACTCTCATCATTTTTATGTACACGCACCAATCATCAAAACTGTCCTTGTGCGTGCCCCACCATCTCGCAGGCGTAGCGCACAGCGCCCAGTCCAAGGCCTGGAAGCGATGCTTCTCTGGCACTTCTTTCTTGAATGCATCCAAAAAGTTATCGACATCAGTTAAACCATCATAGTAACGCATATTTCTTACCTCTAACGATACACAACACAATGAATTGATCATCATATTACAGCGCAACGTAGATACTTCATGTAGTCGATTTTGCAAGTGCTCCAATTCTTCGTTTGAATCTTATGTGTAGGAACTTTCACGATCCCATGCAATACGCCCATCTACTATTAGATTCACCCAATCTTGATCTCGCGTCATTATCTTGTAAATCTGGTCCAAATCATCATCACTTTCATAATCGCGGACCAGTTCAATATAGCACGGTCCTTCTACAGGGTCCAGGGGCACCACTATGTAGAGCAATTTCTTCTCAAATATCATCTTCCACTTCTTCAAATTGATTACCCCATTCATGTTAGTGGCCCAATCGATCCCAAGGAGCGCGGGGTAGGGATTGTTGTCATCCACAATCTCTATTACTTCAAAATCAGCTAATGCACTTGCGCCCTCAATATCAACCATTACTCCCTGCAATCTTCCCATGGGGATGATTTTCTGTTGATTTTCCATTCTTAACTGAATCGGAGACCACTGTAGCGTAGGTCTCCCCATTCTCTCCCATGTCTGCTTCGGCAAAACATTCACATCCGACCCCAAATCTAGAATAACTTGATCCATCTCATATTCTCCTATCTACACAGTGAGCCTCATCTCACACCCCGTTCTCGCCTTATGCCTGCCAATCTTTCTGACTACGCGCAGTCTGTCAGTAGCGTTTTCCTTCCTAGCACACTTATTGATCAGCTCCTGCAGTCCCTTCACAACCTTCCTATTGCACAACAACTTCATACAGGTTGATAAGAAAGTAGTAATCATGGACAGGTCCATTTCTTCAGCCGGCTTCTCCTGACTTCCTGAGGTAGAGGCCTTAGCTAAGCTTTTCTTCGCTTCCATAAACATTTCTACTGCACGTTCTAGGTCAAAATCGATCTCTTTTTCTGGCGCTTTGTAGACCCACTCACCTTCTTCAGGTTGCTTCCCCTTATCTTCACCAGTTGTCACTCCACTTCGCAACACATTATTTACCTTACGATCTTCCTCATGAGGCTCAGCCCTCATCATCTATAGGTTCTGAGTCAGTTGTTGAGGCTACGCTCCCTTTTTGCGTATCTTAGCTAATAATATAGGGCAATCCTCTGTCGTGTGGTCAAACTAAGTACAATAGAGGCATGACAGGTGCGTCATATTCGGCCAGTCTCGAGCATAGTGTCCTGGTCCCCCATAGTTGTAACAAATGACCTGCCCCTGACCTCTACCAGGTCCTCCTCCACATCGGCCTCGTCCACGCCCCTGATAATCACTTCGCGCTCCCCCAGTGCCTTGGTCTGGAGGTCGAGTTTCTACCTGCACCCTATATGCAGGCGTTCTATCCATCATTAATTCGTAACTATAGCAATTGCACTCATCATGACCCACCGATTGACAAAAGTTGCATAAGAGTTGTTGCGGTGTCTGTATGAATTTCTGCAGCAAATGGCAATTGTCTATCGCATGTTTTCCAGCCACCTAACAAATAGCACACCATAGCGCGAGCCCTGTACTTAGCCCTGTTGGAGCTTCCTGCCTTAGAGTCATTGTTCCCCCTGCTGCAACATAATTCTCGAAAACTGGACAGTGATTTTTGTCATGCCCTTGTCTTTTTCACTTTAGGCACCAAACCTCTTCACGCACCTCAGGCCGAGTTGTTCTATCTTCTTCATATACTGCATTTCTAGGAAAAAGTTCTGCAACTATGCATGAATTTGTTGAACCCCCATATTAGAATCTTGCATCGATGTCTCTTGCAATCTCATCGCAATTTCCAGGGCTTCCACCTGGGTCCCAATATTTTGTTGTGATAGTGCAACCCTTAGATGAGGCAGGAGCGAAGCCACAAGCCATTTGTGGTGCTACCCATCTATCATATTCATGTTAGTTTCGCGGATTGTACACTTCAATCTTTGATCCAGATCCCAAGGTGTTCACCAGGCTTCGTCATGATCTCTTTGAATCCCACAATTGATTGTGCTTCAGACTTAGGTCTACTGAATTCCTTATTCAGCGCAATCTAGATATTTGCCAACGTGGACGTTGGGTTGTCAGTGCAGTACTTAATGTACCACGTTAGAGCGCGATCATGTAAAGCACTAACCAATGTTGCTTTCTTCATTTGATCATTCGTGATACCCTGAGCTTCCCATACAGCCTTCGCAACGAACCAAAACTGGTCCAGATCTTCATTTCCCACACCCTTGAACATAGGTAGCTTTACTGAGTTCTCCATATTGAACGGTGGCGAAGGTGGCAGTGGTGTAGGCGAAGCTGTATGCGGCGGAGGTAAAGATGGAGGCGATGTGGGTGGATGGGGTATTAGGAGGAACCATTGCTTTATCAACTAAACAGCTCTCTGCAGAGATTCCTGCGCTGCTTCCTCGTCGTCACTCAGAGGAGGTTCGATTAGCTGGCTATATTCAGGGCCTGTTTTCCCCTTGTTCCTGAATGTCCTTCCACTTCGCGTAGCCCCAAACATCAAGGTAGCTGCATAACCCGCTCTTCGCATAAGAGAATCTTAATCCAGGTATTTAACGATTTTAAATACTTGCCTTACATCGTAGCTCCTTGAAGAAGCGGCGCTCTGCTTCATTATAACTAATCGAGGTATCGATCGCGAAATATGTCACAAACCCTCCTATGATACGATTGAGCTAATGATCGACAGCGCGCACAATCTTATCTTCAGAGGCTTTTAATCTCCGCACTAACTCTGGGGTCCAGACTATTGGACCGTCAAGCCTCCACCTTCCTTGGCCGTCTGCCAATTTCGCAATCCACTCATACAAATCGACTGGGAAGGAATAGAAGAAGATCTCATGTATCTCTATGTACAGGTATCTGTCCAACCACTGTTCTTTCGTCAATCGCGGATTCCCGTTCTCTTGTGTGCCACGAATTCTTGGATCTTTCTATCCTTCTTCGATCTCCTTCTTAGTTGGATTCCAATGATGCGATATCACACATCTCGTTATGTAGATCCCGATCCCCGCAACGGAACCATTTTTTGGTTTGATGGGCCCTAACCCAAGTTCAGCATTACTTAGCCAAGTAAATCCCTACACTTCTGGCCCTTTCGGCATCAATCCGCGGAGCGCGGACTGAAGTCTCACCCGAAGCAGTATGGGGGGATGCACGAACTAGGTTTCCACACCCTGAGATAGTTGTGATGTTGTTTTATATCCAAACCCTTCCTTCGCAGACCAAGGAACCCCTTAGGGCTTATCGATATACTTCTCTTATACGGCTTCGAGACCTTTGCAAAGGTCTGCGATCGTCCTTTCCGTACCCTAAATAGGCAGTTCATACACTTACACGCCTCTGTACTTACCCTTACTTCTATGTCTACCCAAATTAGCTTAAGTATTGGTTAACTTCAACATGCATTATGATTATCTTCGCATAAACAAATATTCTTACTTACGTTCATATGACAAAGTAAAACACATAGATTCGCGCATCAATACAACATTAAATCATAAACCCAGTATTCAACATAACATAACCGCATACATTCATAACAGAAGTAAAATAGCTCATACACAGATATCTCCAGAATAATTCTCTTTATTGATGGTTCATATCTCTAGTATAGACTCTAACTTCCCTGCGCACACAGCTGCAGGGGTCCGCGCACTCAGCTGCAGACTTCTACCCTAGGCCTTTGTGCACTCAGCTGCAGAGCCTCTTCCTACGCTAAGACTCTTCGCTCTTAGCTCTCACAAACCCATTACATCAATCAATTGCCCAAAAACTTACTAAGAACTGAACTGCCTTAGACTCTTCTAAGACTCCCTTTTTATACATTCCCATGGTCTGCGGACCAAGGGTGGATCTCATCAAGCCGACACAAGCTACCTAAACTAAGGGCAGAAACCCTTTTTGACTATTTACATCTTTGCGCTCCACGACCACAAAATGTGGAGACTTTACATTCTTTATACAAAACTTGGGCCTTTAGCCCCAAAACTTGGGCTTTTAACCCCAAAATTGACCCTAGGGGACCCGTTCCCAACAGTGCATGGGGTGGGTACTGTGCTCGATTGATTCCATTGGCCAATCGGGGTCTAGTGGCTCTTTAGGACCCCAGGATTTTAAATTTTGGGCTTTTAAATCCTTTGTTGGTATTTTTCTCACGGGATATACTAGGGGATCTAAGCATCATTTTCATATACTATATGTATATATTCCATATGATGATAGAGTGGACTTTTGGGACCGTATTGACAAAATCTACATTCTTAAAATCAACTCCCTCATTTTAGTTGGGGATCTAAACCTCACGATGGTTGTGGATGAAATTTAGGTGGCGAAAGGAAAAATGGATAATTTGGGTCCATATTTTAAATGTCTATTCAGGAAGAATCTTTTGGTGGATGTTAGGTTGTATCCAATCCTTCCACATGTGTAACGGGCATTCTGGTAATGAGGGTATAGACAAAATATTGGATCGATTTATGGTACATGAAAATATGATGGGAGAGTGGGGTTTGATGCGCTCCTAGGTATCATGTGCATGCATGTCTGATCACATTACTGTATTTTTACAGTGGAGGGGTTTAAATCAGGGGATTGGTATTCCTTTTAAATTCAACCACTCATGGTTACCATATCCTGATTTTGATCGAAAGGTTAATAATTTTTTGCCTAAATTAACTAAACATAAAGAGGCATCTTCTATGGAAGGGATTTGTTGGAAGCTTAGAAAATTAAAATTGCTGGTGCTCAGTGTTGAAATATGTAACTAGGTTCGGTCTTCATAATGACATATGTAATCATGATTTTATGTATTTGATAAAAAGGAGAAAAAGAAAATTATTGTTGTTATTCTTGAGGCATGGGTTTCATGCTCAAGGTTTTTTTGTTTTATAGGTCAAGCACCCATTGTGTTCTTTTAGGGCCTGTCATTGAGTCTACAAGTCAACTGAGTCATTGCCATGTATGGAAGAACCTTTTCGGCATGTTACATATTGTGAAGAAAAAATATTTGAGTCAAATCTAGAGTCAAAGACCCTCCATGACCCCGTCATGGTGCAAAAAACAAGTCAACCTCTATGGGAGGACAAGTCGGCCTAAAGTTAGCAATTCAACCTAGAGAAAGACCTATATATAAGGGAGACTTCAACCTCACTTTAAGGACTCACTCACTTCACTCAAGTTCGATCAAGGAAGAAAAAAAAGGTGCAGAGAAGGATAAGAAGGGGAAAAGAAGAGCAAGAATTTTGGACGGTTTTGGGCTACTACTCTCCACACATGTGAAGAAACTAAGTCACTCATTGCAACAGTTAAGACTAAATTACATAAGTCAATTTAAGGCATAAAATTGTCATTCTTTGCAAGCTGAGTTTCCTGGGAGAAAGGACCAATCCAAGCGAAGGTGAAAAGAAGGAAAAACATCACCTCTTCCACACGTGCAAGGTATATGGTTTTTGTAGAAGAATATGTTGGAAGGTTGAAGTTGCAGAAGAATTTGCTTGGGAGGTCAAAGTTGCAGAAGAATCCGTTGGGGGTCAAAATTGTTGAAGTTGTTGAGTTCAAAATTGTTGGAAGGAAAAATCATCAAGGAGGAAAGGTTTGACTTGGTCTTGTACGGGTCTTATCCAAGGGTCATACGTCTTGTAATTCGTCAATTGAAGTTGTATAAGAAGAGAATAATTCTTGTGGGCTTTCCTCTCAAGTGGAGAGGTTTTGGCGCTGGTTTATCACCTATATATTGTGTCCTCTTGTCTTATTGTTCTTTATGGTTTGGTAGTTGTTTGATGAAAAGAACACTAAATATGATCAAGTGAAAGAAGAAACTAATTAAGTTAAGTAAAATACATCACAATCCATTATCAAAGTAATAGAAATTACCTAACTTGTTGCCCCTAGATTTATCAACATGGTATCAAAGCTAAGGTGACTACATCAAGGAATGGCAGCATAAAGAAGGATAGTCAAGGGTCAAAGCATAAGAAAATCACTTGGGAAAAATCAAGATCATCAATCATCAAGAAGGACTAACCCTCTCATCATCTGGAAGAAAGTAATTAAGGAGCACTAAAGAAGAGCTCAAAACCCTAGCTCATCCAAAGAAGGGTTCCACACTTGAAGCGTGTTTGGGAAGCTCACGTATTTTACAATCATCATCTCAAGGAAAGGAAAGACCTCAAGGACCATACCTCCACTCAAAGAAGGACTAGACATTAAGGCATCTTGAAGTTTGCATTCCAAAGAAGCAAGAAGAGATGTTGCCATCATCATCAAAGGAATCAATGTGTTCTCACTCTATTTGAATCAAGAATCTCATCACAATCATATTTGAAGAAGGACATCTCTAGAAGAAGCATTGTCATCTTCAAAGAAGCAAATATCATCATCAAAATCAAGAAGGCATCAAGTTGAATATATCACGATCAAAGCAGCATCTTCACTTGACAATTAAGTATAATTGTATCTATAACCAAATCTACTATCAAAATGATTTCATTTTGCAAGGAGAGCAATAAGTTGGTTAGGTCATCAAATTTCCTTGCATGAAAGAAGAGGAAAGATTTGATCCTCTTAGAAAATGAAGTCATTGGACATATTAAGGGTTCAATTGTCGAACCACCGAAAGAATAAGTTGAAGCTCCAGCAAAATATATGAAGGGGGAAATAAGGGCTCAAAGAATCCTTATAAAATCAATCAAGGATTCTCTAATCCCTTATGTAGAAAAATTGGAAAAGTCAAAAGACATCTATGACAAGTTGGTAGAATTATTCTCCGTAAGCACTGTTGGGGAAGTCATATCTTTGAGTACCGAGCTATATAAGATGAGGTATCAAAGGAAGAAGGGATAGCCTCATATCTTATGAGCATGTCAGAAATAAGAGACCAACTGCAAGAGTTGGGGGAAATAATGTCTGATAAAGAAATGACCACCATGGTGCTCAATGCACTATGTGATGAATGGGGCAACTTTGTATCAAGCATATATGGAAAGAAGGAAGCTACTCCATTATTTGAATTTTGTTCATTATGCAAGATTGAAGAAACTAGGTTAAAAGAAAAAAGTGATGTAGGATCAAGCGAACAATTCAAGCATTTGCTGCCATGGCTAGAAGGAAAGGAAAGTTTGGAAAAATTGGTCATCGAAAAAAGAAGAAGATCGATCTGTCAAAGATCCAATGTTATGGTTGTCAAGAGTATGGACATACAAGAGCGATTTTCCTAAATCCAAGAAGGACAAGAAGAAAAATAAAGAAAGGAATGAATCCCATATCACCGAAGAAGTGGAAGAACCTAATGAGAAGAAATAAAAAGGGATAGATCTTCACTATTAAGGTTTCACATATGCATAGCAATGAGAAATAGGAGGTGAAAAGACCTCTACAGTGGAAATCAACATGGGAATAATTATGACAAGATGTATCTTAGTAGAATATGGCATCATATTAAGCATACGATTGAAGTGAAGAAAGATCTCATGACATCATTATAGAAGCTTGAAAGGATAGCTGAAGTAAAATTCTACATGGTTTTAGCAGTCATAAGGATAGTAGCTCATACCAAAGTAATAATATGATTGGAAGAAATTCATCTAGCATAGAAAGAAATCATCATACATCATCTATAGGAAGGAGCATTTGCAGGAAGAGGATAGTCAAGATCCTCCACTGGAATCTTCATTAGAAGGTTCACCTCTACTTGGAAGAAGAAAATGTCTCCATGATGGTATACATTCCACCTTGTGTGGGATACTTTGTTTAAAAAAGATGTTGGTATGATGACATAGGAGTGCAGCATGGTTGAAGTACTTTCAAGCAAGGAAAGGAAGTTTCCAAAGGAATATTAGATGACCAAAAGAAGAAAAGAGGTATGTATGCATGTATTTGATAAGATTAAGTCATGCCATCATATAGTTGCAGATAGAATGGTTAAATTTTCTATCTCATGAGCATGATCAAATAAGAAGAAACTCTTCCTTTGGTAATATGCATTAAGGTATATACCATGACCTAGTTCACATATTGATCAGATGAAGTCAACATAATATGTCCTCATATGGAATATGAGGTGGTTGACAAGATGAAGGAACAATGTATAGAAGTTCCTGGGGTACAATATGTAAGGGAAGGAAGAAGGATTCATGGAAAAGATACAACTATGGTCACATAAGATAAAGAATCAACATAGGATGACAAGAAGGACCTAGTATGGCATCTCCGTGGGAAAGGTGTAGGTTTTAACCCCGTACATAAATTACTTGCATACGAATTCTAAAACACAAAAAATAAACAATGCGAGAGCATAACACATAAAACACATATACACAGAGATTTTCCCCTGGATCCCAAAATCGGGACTAACAGCTCGATTTTCATTATGTTCCTTTCAATGTTACAATACATATATATACATGCCAAAGCATCCAATACCATGGACCCAAAACCATGTGTGAAAACCATGCAGAAAACCATAGGTAGGTCCGCCCACCTAATATAGGGTTCAAAAGAATTTCCCCTGGGCTGCTGCCCCAGACCCCATAGAGGAGGGCTAACCGCCCCCCTCAAGCCCCCTGTACAGGGGGGGCTGCCGCCCCCCGCTATGCAATCGGCACAACAAAGGGGGGGCTCTGCGTCGCGCGCCCCCCCCCCCCCCCCCCCCCCTCTAACTCCCCGGTTAACTAGGGTTGCTAGTCATGGAAAGAATATAACACAACCCAATATTCTCCCACTTGTTGTTTTCTTTCCACATGAGAGCTTAGTCATTTATCCAGCCCTGCAACACCCATTGTTTCTCTACACCAAGAAAACTTCTTAGAGCTCACAGATTTTGTCAATGTATTTACAATATTCTACAAAGTGTCCACCTTTACCAGCAACACTTTTTTGTCTTCTATCATATCCCTCAAAAAGTGATACTGAACATCAATGTGCTTTGTCTTTGAATGATAAGCAGGGTTCTTTGCCAAGAAAATTGCACTTTGGCTGTCACAGTCTATCCTTACAGCTCCCTGTACTAACCCCATACTTGAACACAATCTCTGCAACCAAACTGCTTCCTTCCTTGCATGAGCGGCGGTCATGTATTCTACCTCTGTAGTTGATAGTGCCACTACAGATTGTTTCTTACTCATCCAACTAGCTGCACCTCCAAGTAGGTTAAACACAGACCCACTTGTAGATCTTCTCTTATCTAGATCTCCAGCCCAATATGCATAAACAAAGCCACGAATATCCAACACTCTGTCCAATCCTGGTCTTCCTTGGTAGCACAAACCATAATCATTAGTGCCACACAAATACCTGAAAACCCACTTCATTGTTGTCTAGTGCTCCTTCCTTGGTTTTGACATAAACCTGCTCAATACTCCCACTGCATGTGCAATGTTTGGTCTGGTACAGACCATCGCATACATCGGGCTACCGACTGCACTTGCATATGGAACACGGGACATGTCATCTTCCTCTTCTTGTGCCTTGGGACATTGTTCAGCAAATAACTTCACACCTACAGGAATAAGAACCTTCACCGGTTTACTATCCTGCATATTAAACCTCTGCATTATTGTCTCGACATACTTCCTCTGGTTTAACCAGAGCTTCCTCTTTGCCCAATCTCTTTTAATTTCCATGCCCAAAATATAGTTTGCAGCACCAAGATCTTTCATGTCGAATTTGGATGACAATTGGGTCTTCAAATCCTAGATAATTTCTTTGTCATTTCCAACCAGCAACATATCATCCACATACAAGACCAGATAAATAACACAGTCACCAATTAATTTAAAATACACATAGTGATCTGCTTTGATTCTGGTGAAGACAAGTCCCCGTATAAATGTATCAAATTTCCGATACCACATCCTTGGTGACTGTTTTAACCCATACAGAGACTTTTTTAACCTGCATACCAGTTCTTTCTTACCCTTCACCGCAAAGCCTTCAGGTTGCTTCATGTAGATATCCTCTTCCAGATCCCTGTGAATAAATGTTGTCTTCACATCCATCTGTTCTACCTCAAAATCAAAAGCAGCAGCAACAGATAAAAGTAATCTAATAGAAGCTACCTTGGCAATAGGAGAAAAAATATCACCAAAATCAATTCCTGGCACCTGGAAATAACCTTTTGCTACCAACCGAGCTTTATATTTCTCCACCTTTCCTTCTGCATTTGTCTTCTTCTTTAACACCCATTTTCTGCCAATGGGTTTCTTTCCAGCCGGTTTCTTTTGACCCTAAGGACATGAAGGGTGTCTATGTCATTCCCTGTTCCTGTGGGACCCCTTATATTGGTGAGACTGGTCGCTCTATCAATCAACAATTAGCGAGCATTCGGCTGACTTAAGACATGGTAGGACCAAGTCCTCAGCCCTGGCTGAGCATGCGGGGAAGACTATGCATCATGTTTGTATAGAAGATGCTCAAGTCATTGCCAAAGTTGCGCAGTTTCACCATCGCAAATTTAGAGAGGCCCTGGAGATTGAGAAAAGGCCGAACAATCTTAATAGGGACGATGGCTGGAAGATTAGCAGTTGCTGGGTCCCAGCCTTGTCTTCCTAGCCTCCTCATTCCCCTTTTGTTAGGTCTCATGGTTTCTTTCTTCCCTCTCCTCCAGTTCTGTTTTTGGCGGGTTTTGGAGTGCAGGAGTTAGTAATTTGTTATTAAATAATTTCGGGCTAATTATGGTATTAACCTTATCCCAGGGGTAATTTAAAATTAGATTAGATTCTTTGCTTTGATTTTTAATTCTTCTACACCTTGTTATTTCCTTTAACTGATTTCCTATATATTGAATTAATAAAGACCCCCTTTTTTAACCTTATAAGTAATATCATAAGTAAATTTTTTATAAAATTTAGTAATAAATACTGATTGTTTAATGGATATAAATTTCTAAATTAATTATAAGAGATTTTAATGGTAAACAAGAAATTATTAAAAATATATGATATAATATTGAATTAATGGATATGCTATTAGTATGGTATTTACATAATAATGATTCAATTAGAAGACTATTTATAATATTAGAATTATAAATTAATAGGTTAATATAGGTTATTAATAAACATAAATTATTGTATGAACTTATTATTTTAATTTCGAATGGGCCTTACATTTAAATAATTAATATAAATGATTTGTTTTAGAGATGATCTAGTTTACCTTTGGACCCTTAAATTTAAATAATTATTATTAAATAAATACTCAGTTACCTATTGTAACTATATTATAAGAATAATATTAATTTAATACTATTTATTGTATTTAAATAATTTGGGAATAATAATAAAAATATAGGTTAGATGAAGATTTGATTTATTAATGACCATTATATTTAGTTTACCATTATTTAGTTTACCATAATTTATTAATGACCATTATATCTAGTTTACCACTGGACCCTTTGATTTAAACATTTATTATTAAATAAATACACAGTTACCTATTGTTACAAAATTCCAAGAATAATAGTAATTTAATACTATTTATTTATATTTAAATAATTTAGGGTATGTAATAAATATAAAGACATAATGACCATTGTATTCAAACAATAAATTTATTATATTATTAGATTAACTAATAATAATGAATTATATGCTTCTATTAATAATATAATTAGGGGTTTGACTTTGATCCTCTGGTCAAAATTAGCCGTTGCAATATAGCCGTTGGAATCTCTGCACACTCTATTTAATCAAGCTAAGCCAGATTAGTTCTTCAACTTGTCCTGACGATGAACCACACTGGTTGGTTCGAAACGCGTCGACAAAAGATTGATTATGTGATTTTGCCGAAGATTATCTTGACAATGTTATGGATCACAGAAGTCTAAATTCCTTAATAACTCCACCAAATCCGAAGCCTCATTTTTGTGCAAAGATGCCATTTCATCAACCATGGCCTCTTTCCATAGTTTGCCATCCTCTAAATCTACTACTTCCTTCACAGTTCTGGGATCATCATCAGTAATAAAATAAGAAAAATTTAAACAGAAAGCAAATGGACTATACCTTTCTGGATGCCTTCTTTCTCAAATTGATCTTCTCACAACCGGAGTTTGTGGATGTTCATCTTCTGATTCCTCTTCTGCTTTAGAGTCTGATTCTTCCTTCTTTAGCTCAAACTCTATCTTCTCAGGTTCCTTTGGTTGGACTTCATGTTTAATAACATCTTTCACCTCTTTGAACACCATATCTTGGTTGTACACAACCTTCCTTGTTACTGGGTTCCAAAGTTTATAACCCTTTAAACCATCGTTATACCCAATAAAGATGCACTTTTCAGATTTACTATCCAACTTTGTTCTTTTCTCCTTTGGAACATGTACATATGCATCACATCCAAATACCCTCAGATGTGAAAGAGAGGGTTTCTTACTAATCCATACCTCTTGTAGAGTCTTATCCTCCAACGTTGATGAAGGTGATCTGTTGACAAGGTAACATGCAGTCTCCACCGCCTCTACCCTGAATTCCTATCCTAACCTGACACCACTGAGCATGCTTCTTTCCCTTTCCATCAATGTCTTGTTCATTCTTTCTGCAACTCCATTTTTCTCAGGTGTGTATGGAGTAGTCTTCTATTGTGCTATACCACACTTCTTACAGAATTCTTCAAATTCCTTCTTGCAAAACTCTCCACCATTATCTGTCCTCAGCACCTTTATCTTCTTCTCTGTCTAGTTTTCCACCAGAGCCTTAAATTCTTTAAACCTGTCAAAGACTTTAGATTTCTTCTTAAGGAAATATATCCATGTATTCCTTGAGAATTCATCTATAAATGATACATAATACACAGACTTACCCAGTGATGGAACCTTCACAGGTCCAAACACATCACTGTGCACAAGCTCTAATATATGTTTCACCCTCTTACCACTAGAGGGGAAACTCACCCAATTTTGCTTCCCATATACACAATTTTCACAGAAATCAAAATCCAGAGAGCTATTAGTCATACCTTCTACCATACCTTTACCATGAAGTATTCAAAGGCCCTTCTCTCCAATATGTCCAAGCCTTTGATGCCATAGTATGGTCTTTTCTCCAGAGACCACTAGATTTTCTACTCCACTTTCAGGAACCACAAAACTGTTGCACCCATCAACAACAGTGCTACTTGCAGCTTGTACATAGTTCCAATCCGAACTCCCCGCATCAATACCAATGCTCCCCGAACCCTCTTGCAGGTATCTTTCTCGAACACTGTTTTTACACCTGCATCATCCAGCTTGCTTACAAAAATCAGATTTCTGGCTAATGTAGGAATATGCAGAACACCCAGAAGTGTTCTAATCCTTCCACCTTGCAACTTCAACTTAAATTTTCCATGACCAATGATTTTAGCCTTCCTGTCATCCCCCAAGAAGACATCACCACCATCATATTTCTCATACTCGCAGAACCACTCTCTATGGGGAGTGAAGTGAAAGGATGCACCTAAGTCAATCAACCATGCCTCATGATCTACATGTGTACTTGAAGAAGCCAAGTACACATCCCCACTTGCATCTGAGGTGGTTTTCACCTCTGCAGAAGGAGCATCATCAGATCCTTTTCCTTTATCAGGAACTTTAGATTTACAGTCCCTTTTGTAATGTTATTCCTTTCCACATTTCCAGCACACCTTTACAGGTTTTCCTAGAGATTTAGATCTCCCTCTAGATTTAGATCTCCCACTCGATGAATTATTTTTGTTTCTGTTATGGGACCTTCCTCGTACAGATAAGGCATCACCATTCTAGCTCTCCATATTTTTCTATCTCATCTCCTCCGTCAGTAAGGATGAGACTATTTCATCAAACTGCAAGGCAATTGCATTGCTACCTATTGCAATAACTAGATTATCCCACGAATATGGTAGAGAACACAAAAAACTGATGCATTCAGATGCTCTGTCACCAAATCTCCATATTTCATCCTCAGGTTATACAGCTTTTTCCGTAGGAACAGTTTATTCACCAGAGACTTAGATTAGTATAAAGTTCCTAACTTGTCCCACAAAGCCTTAGTCGTAGCTTCCCATGATACATTCAGCAATACTAAATCTAAGACACACAATCATATTGTGATCTTTGCCTTCCGATACAACTTCTTCCATTCTTCATCGAACACTCACGTTGGTTTAGTACTCGGATCTACCGCGATCCACTGATCTTTATCCACCAACAGATCCTCCATCTTGAGTTCCCACAACTCAAAACTCTGACCATTAAATTTCTCAATCTCTGTCTTTCCATTGCTCGCCACCTTCTTTCACCACCAGAATCGATCTTGCAGATCTCCCACTGAACAGGGTCTACCACAGGCCCGATCGAAACCCCTCAGCAATAAAGGTGTCCCCTTGAAGCCAAAACAGCTCCGATACCAAATGTAGGTTTTAACCCTGTACATAAATTACCTGCATACGAATTCTAAAACACAGAAAATAAACAATGCGAGAGCATAACACATAAAACACATATACACAAAGATTTTCCCCTTGATCCCAAAACTGGGACTACCAGCGTGATTTTTCATTATGTTCCTTTCAATGTTACAATACATATATGTACATGCCTAAGCATCCAATACCATGGACTGAAAACCATCGCGACCAAAACCATGTGCGAAAACCATGCACAAAACCATAGGTAGGTCCGCCCACCTAATATAGGGTTTCGTAGAGGGGGCTAACTGCCCCCCTCAAACCCCCTGTGATCCCCCCTTGCTGAGCAATCGGCGCAATGAAGGGGGGCTAACCCCGCCCCCACCCACCTCTAACCCCCCTGTTAACTAGGGTTGCAAGAATATAACACAACCCAACAAACGGTATGAAGACTTTGATAAAAGTTTGAAAAAGAAGAAGACCCTTAACATTGAAAAATATTGGATATGTGTTTATGAATGTGCAAGATGTTGATGTTACAAACAAATAGATGCCAAGATGAAAGGCCATCAATAAAAGGTAACTTTGATTTGATGTTCATTTTGATTTTTGAACATCTGGTTGGGTTGATATAGGGCTACCAGAAGAGAGTTGTAGATGTCACCTACAACTAGCACTCATGTCATTGGATGAAAGATACTAAAAGAAACATGACCTGGAATATAAAGGAAAGCCAGATGTGGACTGGAAGATCACTTTCTGATGAAAAGAAGGATGACATGACTGATGATTCAACCCGATGATTTGTTGAAGGAAAGTGATGGATGATCGATGCCCTACAAAATATGAAGGCTTCATAATGATGAAGATGAAATTCATGAAATCCAAAGGAGGATCCCTACAAGCAGCTGATAGTATCATGATCTCCACCAAAGAGTTTTTGTTGGAAACTAGTCCCTAATTGAGAGGGAGCTTGGACAAGTCCCCAAAAAAGAGGAAGCTTGGACAAGTCCCTGGATAAGAGGGAGATTGGGAATATTCCTTTTATAGGAATGAGTATATATTCCCTAGTTGAGAGGGAAAGATAGACACATCATTCTTATCTTCATATTATGAATAAATAATGGAGGATTGGGTAAGAATCTGAGACTGATTCTAATACTCTTTGAGGATGAGGTAGGAAATCCAAGTTAAGATTGGTCGAAGAGGAAATTCCTTGAGAATGTGTTATTCCAAGATAGGAATTGTCCTAAAAGGACATACCCTGTGAACACCCAAGTGGGGTATGTGCCTTGAGAGATAATGATGACAGTGTTTATCAGTCATTGGTCTCGCCAACATTGTGCTCTGATCTTGTGGAGAGATAGAGTTATTAGTCAAGGCCTTGTTATGTGGCAATGTTGGTTAATATGATGAGATTCTCTGGCATAAGCTAAGGAAGTAGCTTATGAGATGGCTTACCAATCCGACTCTTCTTATGATAATTCTTCATTTTGAGAATCTCCAAGTACCTTGTATGGATTATGATTACCTCCCTACTTCAGAGGGAGTGTTGAAATATGTAACTAGGTTTGGTCATCATAATGACATATGTATTCATGATTGTATGTATTTGATGAAAAGAGAAAAATAAAATTATTATTGTTATGCTTAAGGCATGGGTTTCATGCTCAAGGTTAATTTGTTTTATAGGTAAAGCAACCATTGAGTGCTTATAAGGCTTGTCATTGAGTCTACAAGTTAATTGAGTCGTTATCATGTATGGAAGACCCTTTTCAACATGTTACATATTTTAAAGAAAATTTATTTGAGTCAAATCTAGAGTCAAAGACCCTCCAAGACCTTGTCATGGTGCAAAGAACAAGTTGGCCTGAAGTTAGCAATTTGACCTAGAGAAAGAGTTATATATAAGGGAGACTTTGACCTCACTTGAAGGAATCACTCAATTCACTCAAGTTCGATCAAGGAAGAAGAAAAATGTGTGAAGAAGAGAAGGATAAGAAGGAGAAAAGAAGAGCAAGAATTTTGGACTGTTTTGGGCTACTACTCTCCACACGTGTGAAGAAACTAAGTCACTAATTGCAGCAACTAAGACCAAATTACATAAGTCAAGTTAAGGCATAAAATTTTCATTCTTTGCAAGCTAAGTTTCTAGGGAGAAAGGACCAATCCAAGTGAAGGTGAAAAGAAGGAAAAACGTAATCTCTTCCACACATGCAAGGTCTAGGGTTTCTGTAGAAGAATCTGTTGGAAGGTCGAAGTTGCAGAAGAATTTGTTGGGGTCAAAATTCCAAAAGTTTTTGAGTTCGAAGTTACTAGAAGGAAAACTCATCAAGGAGGAAAGGTTTGACTTGGTCTTGGAGGGCTCTTGGTCAAGGGTCATAGGCCTTGGAATTCGTCAATTGAAGTTATATAAGAAGAGAAGAATTCTTGTGGGTTTCCTCTCAAGTGGAGAGGTTTTGGCCCCGCTGATCACCTATATATTGTGTCCTCTTGTCTGATTGTTATTTATGGTTTGGTATATATTTGATGAAAAGAACACTAAATATAATCAAGTGAAAGAAGAATTTAATTAAGTTAAGTAAAATACATCACAAGCAGTTATCAAAGTAAGAGAAATCACCTAACTTGTTTCCCCTAGATTTCTCAACACTCAGATGGGTAAAGAGGAAAAAGAGAAGTATTCTCAATGAGATAAAGGATATTGATTGGGTTCTTGGGGAATATGTACATACTAATCAGCTAGATTATCTCTAAATAATTAAAGTAATGAATATTACAACTAGAATGTCATAAAAGGTGGATTTTCAAACAATAATAGGATGAATGGCAACTCAAAAGTCATGCCAAATGGATCAAGGCTAGTGATAAAAATACTAAATTATTTTAGAAATATGTGTCCTAGAGAAGGCATGAAAACATGATTTGCGACTTGAACGATGTTGAGGGCTGCCATATTCATAATTTTCATGATCTACACGAGTCAGCCATGAAACATTTTGGGGATCTGCATAGGGCTCGTGAGGGGACTGAAATTGAAAATTAGCTACAAATTATCATGTCATATCTTAACATGTTTTGTGCCAAATATAATGAAAAAATTGGTCAGTGAATATCATATGATGAATTGTCATAGATTCTTCATTCCTTTGCTAAGAAGAAACGCCCCGACTTAGAAGGTTAGCATGTTGAGATGTTAATACATTTTTTGGATCTTATGGGATGGAACTTCTACAGGTTGTCGAAGAATCTAGGATACATTATAAGATATATGGTGCCCTCAATGCCACTTTCATTACATTGAATCCTAAAGTCTCATAGACCAAATCCTATGCAGATTTTCGGCCTATTTCCTTGTGCAATGTCATTTATAAAATGATATCGAAAGTCATTGCATCTCATATCAAAGAAGGTATGTCGAGACATATTTTCCTGAATAATTTGGGATTTTGAAGAATAGACAAATTCAGAATGTTGTTTCCATCACCTAGGAAGGAATACACTCAATCAAGTTGAAGAAGAAAGAGATATTGCTACTAAAGCTAGAATTACATAAGGCATATGATGGTGTTGATTAGGTTTTCCTAAGGTTGATCTTACATAAAATTGGTTTATCGATGGCGGTGGTGGACTAGATAATGGATTGTATATATTCTGCAAATTTTTCCATTATCATCAAGGGGTTTTGACGAAATTACTTTGAGCATCCAGAGGTTTGCAGCAAGGTTGTTCTTTATCACCTTTATTATTTATAATGGTCATCGATGAGCTGAGTCGGTTGATCTCCAAGGAAAAACAGTTGGGACATTTTTTTGGACTCTAGATCACCACGAACACGCCCATCTCGCATCTCATTTTCATAGATGATGTTCTTATTCTTGGCAAGGCATCATGTCTTGAATGGACCTATTTACAAACAATTATCGAGGCATTCAGACTTGCTTCTGGATTATATATGAACTGTGAGAAATCCATTCTCATTGATGCCACACAAAACTGTGTTGTTGTTCAAGAGATTTCTACTTCCTTTAATGTTGAAGTGGTTCCATTGGAATCTAGCTTCAAAGATCTTAGATTCATTTTAAAACCAAACAACTATGGTATTCAAGACTAGTGTTGGTTAATAGACAAGTTTGAGCATAAGTTGCAAAATTGGTCTCGTAAGTGGTTGTCCATTGGTTGTAGATTGATTATGGTTTAATCTATTCTTCGAAGCATTTCAATCTATTGGATGCATCTGTACATATTATCGCCCTACATTATCAAGAGGATCAATTCTATAATTTCAAAAATTATCTGGGTAGGCACATCTAACAACAATAAAATACATGTAACCTGTTTGGAGGATATTTCAAAACAGATCGAGGATGGGGGTTGGGGTATTATGGACATTGAGAAATTTGGTTGGCCTTTGGGGGTTAAAATCATGTGGCAGTATTTATCAAGAGGTGGTATATGGCAGTCTATTATCAAGGAGAAATATCTTAAAAATAAATACCTATTAGTATGGATTAAAGAGGGATCCATGTCTCATGCCTCGACATCTTATATCTGGAACGACTTGATGAAAATTAATAAGTAGTTATTGGGCAATCTGCGATGGTTGATTGGAGATGGATCTAATGTGGAAATAGGGTTGGACCCTATTATTAGGTTTATGGGTAGTTATATATTATCTCCATCTCTCATTCAACATATCCATAACCTTGGCATCTATTACGTTAATTAGATACAAGTGAACCTTGGTAATTTTTGTCAATATCCAACTTGGATCCATTTAGGAGATTTGGGTTTATATGGCCATCTGGCTATGTAATGGGATCTATACATACAACAACTAATTCTAGTGACGATTTCTTTGGATGGACATGGGGATTATTCTATTTGGAATGGGATGATTGTAAAGGAACATATTCATATAACTACATATCTACACTGATGTCGCGTGTGGGGGGAATTAACTGATTCTATAAAATTTGGAAATGGAATTTTCCACTAAAATTGAAGTGTTTTGGTTGGCTAGCTTGTAAAAAAGAATTCTTACTTGAGACAATTTATGCAGATATGGCTTTGTAGGTCCTAGCGGCTGTATTTTATGTTTGTAGGCTATTGAGGATGTGGCACATTATTTTCTCTCTTGTCCATTTTCAATTTCCGTTTGGAATGGAGCATTAAGCATTTTTAAAATTATGACCAATGGGAACATGACGTAATTTGAAGCTTGCATCCAAGAATGGAAAAAAGAAAACAAGGATTTTCGTACACTGCCTTTTTATATCTTGTGGGGAATTTGGAGAACTAGCAATGTGGGGATCTTTTAAAATAAAAAGTCAGATATATAATGCAAGTGTATAAATATCTATGCATATTTTAATGAAATTGGTCTTGTGGCTTTTTCAGGTTCTATGCGAAACATTCTAAAGGTGAATATTTGGGGAAGTTTTCTAGTTGGTTTTCTTTATTGGGCCTCCAGCAACAAATCTTGTGGATTTGGGCCTTCATTTTCATTTGACCTGGCCTATACTTCCATTTTTGTTGGTGTGTTGGAAATGGTACAAACTCTAGGGTTGAAGTCATTGCATTATGGGGCATTTTGTATTGTGCTAAATGGCTTTCTCTCACGAAAGTGGACATTTTTGGTGACTCTAGATGGGTGATTGACTAGGTATTGAAGTTGTCTACATTTGCACCTCCTTCTTTCTTATGCTGGGTGCAAAGGATTAGGAAGTTGTTTTTACATTTCAATTAGATTAACTTCACACACATTTATAGAGAGAAAAATGACATAGTGGACAAATTATCAAAGATAGGTGTTGACGGTGCTGGACCAGCCAACATTCAGGGGATAACCCCAGTATGAAGTCCCAACTAGACCTCACACCGTTTGGTGTGGGAGTCCCATCTGCAATGATGGCCCTGTTGCCATTGTCTTAAGGATTTTCCTTAACTCTTGCTTGTCAGCACAGGGGAGTGGTCTGCTTTGCCTTCAAGAAGTGAGGTTCGCGTGACTGGTGAATGCTAGTGTACTTGTGTCAATATTTCTTTCACTATAAGGGGAGAGGGTGAGAGTGTGTCCCAAGTTGGTTGGGATGAAGTCCAAACTCAGCTAGGAACACACAGCACAACAGGATGTGCACAACTTCTGAAGGAGCAGTCCACATAGATGCGACAGTCATAACACACAAGGTAAGATAACACATACAACACTCAACGGTTGAGTCTGAACGAGTGCAACGGTTGTTACAACAAGCTTTATGTGAAAGGTATGTTTGATGTCTGGGGATAGCCACCATGACCAAAACAGGGTTAACAACGTATACAACACATTTCCATTAACAAATTATGTATTACAACAAGTGAAATATTTCAAGTGTTCAACACGGGTTAAAGCAACATGCATTACAAGTGTTCAAGATTAGTCTTACAACAGTTACAATACATGTGTGAAAACGTGTTGGCCTATTAACAGGCTTCTGAATTAAGCAAAAGTTCCAAGACACATCATTACACCATACATCACTAACCCAGATTTCAGGGTGTTGGAGCCACTACTTACTCCTCAAAGAAAAGATTACAGACTCTCTTGGCTATGTGGGAGGAGCTGAGGTGAAAAGTCCTTTCATGTACAAATGCGGAGGTATTTATAGCCAAGGGTGAAACTGACCCTTGTGGGTGTTCGAAGGCCCCTCATGATTGTTTGACTTCCATGAATTTTCGACATTGCATGACTCTTTGTACAACAAGTGGGTCTCTTGGATTTCCACGTTACATTACATTAATTGACAACATAGCCCATAGTAGAGATGTGGGCGACATGATAGTGCTAGTACATTCATGCAGTTGTTAGGAGTGCATGTCGAGCTACAGTGCTGCTAGGTGATGGATGTCTTCATGGTGTGGCACAACGTCACCTCTGCATGGCAAAGTGCGCAGAGTCTTCGATGGTATTTGGTTCGCTTGATGATGCTTTGGCACGTTGTTCCTTGCTTTCATGTTGGAAGGATTGACAGCCTCATCTATTCACAAAAGGTGCATGTTTGTCCGTTCATCCATCTGTGAGCACATCTTGCATGTTTGCTCGTCTGTCTATCCGTGAACACATCTTTGCATGATCATCCATTCGCAAGCACATCTCTTCGCATGCATCGTTCATTCATCCATTGGTGAACCTATCCTTCTGCATGTGCTCCCTTCGTTCATCCCTTTCATTGTCACACCATGTTTGTTAGTGTACCTATGCCTGCAGTCACTCATGACGAGACGACATCAAATCCAAAAACCTCCTAGTCTACCATGACACATGATCATTTCGGATGTAGGTGACTGGGAGAGGCAGCAAGGTTGCGAATCGGGATGATGGCACTGAGCACTATTGATGAAAATTGTGCAAGAGTCACTCAATGATGAAGATGGGAAATCCAAGTCGACAATGACTGTCTGCAAGGTCTGGCTCGACTGGAAGGAAAATTTTGCAAATGTTGGGAGGGATAGTCCGGGCTGCAAGAAGGCAAGGTAGGCAGAATTTGCGCAATTTCTGGAACGAGCGGGTAGTAGGGGTTGGAAGGAAAAATTTGGGCAATTTTCTGGAGGAACAAGCCAGGTTGCAAGGAGGATTAGCAGGCAGAATTGCACAGTTTTTGGGAGGAACTAGTAGGGAGCCTGGCAGTCAAAACTATGCAATTCCCAGAGGGAAATGGCAGTTGGTTGCTCGGTCACTGGAAGTAGAAACTGCGTAATTCCAAAGGGGAATAGACAGCCAGCTACTGGGAGATTGGCAGCAGAAACTACGCAATTCCTGGAAGAAACTGGCAGTCTGCTGCTAGGAGTTGTTGGCAAGGGAAACTGCACTGAGGCTAACAGGTCGGCATGCTGATCATCTCTGCGCAATTTTTCTGAGTTGAGCAGACTGCTGTGCAACAGAAGGCCTGCTCATGAAAACTACGCAATTTCCTGGATGAGCAGCGGGTCGATTGTCAGGAGGACTGACTGGGAAAACTGCGCAATTTTCTGAGGGAGACAGGGACGGGAACTTGGTGTCTATTCGACATGTCTGCGCAATTTCCTCAATCAGTTGAGCGGGCAAGGTCAGTGGCCTCTGCACAATTTTTGTGGGAGTCAGTCCCAGGGTGACTGTCAGGTCCGACTGTCTGGGTGGTCAGCATGAAAGTTGATTGAATTGCTTGCAGGGAACGCAACTTGAAAATACTTGCTTGGTGGTTTTACATTGTTCTGGGTGATAGTTGATCGATTCAATGGTAGGGAGATGGTCCAGCTGTCAGAGGGAAGTCTGGTCGTAAGAACTTTAGCAAAAATGACTAAGTGTGTGAACGATCGAAAGATGCATAGGTGATCATGCAAACACACACTCACATGACTCGATGACAAGACGACTCAAACCATCCAGACACACATGTTCAACATGACTGACTGACGGTGCAAGAAACAAGTGCGACACTCATGATTGATTGTTGATCGACAGTGACCATGCTTGTGCGAAAGCGAATGTGACTCTGTGTGTGAGTGTGAAAGATGCTTTTATAGCGAACACAACAAGTACACATGAAGCGAAGACTTTGAGCATAACCAGAACATGGTCACAAGCATGACTTAGAAACCAACATGCAGAAACTTGAATGAAATGAACAAGCAAGGTAGATGCAAAGACTCCCACGGCTCCCAGAGTGAACCTGAGGGTGTGCAGTCATCAAGGGACACTCTCAAGGGAGGCTCTGAAATTGGGTGCAGGCCAAAATTTTGGAGGGTGGTTGTAGCTTCTACAACACTTGGCAAATCACTGGTAGAACTCCATCTTCTCTGTTTTGGTTCATTGCTAGCAAAGGGCCTTGGTCTTTTGGGGAGTATTGAATCGTTGTGCATTTTACTTCGGCTTCCCCACTTACCCCATGGACATACATTTTTCACCCTTTGCCAACTCAGTGAAACACAATCAAAAGTTCAGCTTAGATCTCAGTGTTTCGAATTCGGGAAGGGTAGTTTAGCTTGCGAGTTGAAGATTTTCAGAGTATAATTTTTCATCTTTGGTGTTGCTCTGCTACCAACAGGCCTAGACAGTACCCCGGTGGAGTGACGCAGGAACACACAAATTGCTCCACTTCTAGCGAGCCTGGTTAGTACCCCAGTGGAGTTGCATGCTTCACTTCTTTGCGTAGGAAGCCTTTCTCTTCTTTCACCTTTGTATTTTTCAAGAGGACTGTGCATAGGCACTCAATTATATTTGGGGCGGAAGAGGGATCCCGACTTATTGAGAGCAGAAGATTGTTCCTTCAGAGAAGCATGTAAGACCTCTGACATGGGTTTGCTCGTTTAGATTTTCCCCTTCTCCATTTCTACTAGTTGGATGAGCTTGAACACACAGAGTAGAAGTCCGAGTATAGGCATGGGGATTCCCAGTGTGGACACAAATTCATGGTTGGACCAAAATTTCCCTTGCAGACGGTTCATATTTTCTGTCAAGACCTCATCGGTCGAAGGTTATAACCAGGCACAAAGAAGACGGACACAAGACTGGCAGAGTGCTGCAGTGTCACAAGTCTTTTCGAATTTCAACCACATACTCTATTCAAAAGCCAGAACATAGTAGTTGGCAGCACTTATTTCTGGAGGAAAAAAAAAAAGTAATATACCAAGCAAACAAAACAAACGTAAACAAAAATAGTAAGCAGAACCAAACAAAGTTAAAATAAATATAATAAGCAAAGCAAACAGATGAAACAACAAGCAGCAAGCATACTATGTACATGGCACAGGCACAGCCCGACCTACTAAAAATAATGCTTGAGATCTTGGTCATTGATAGGAAGCTTGTCAGTCCTCCTGTCAAGTGCTTGCAAATGATATGTGTGTGAGCCCAAGCTT